>NDXB01005153.1:31716-66776 GCA_002631895.1 Agapornis roseicollis
TTTTTTTTATCAGTCTTTAAGGGTGAGATGATTGTATTTACCACTACTCTTTTTAATCTGCTGAGCTAGGTCATTAGTATTTCTGTTACCATATCACCACTGAGACTGAGTTTTGCTCCAATTACTGTTGTTGTAGCATTGCTAGCAACCTTGTTACATGTATTTCCTCTCAGTGCAAACACAAAAGAAAAAAAAACCCAAACAAACAATACTGAAAAGAAGGTTCTGGATTATAAACTGAGATTAGCAGAAGGATTTGGCACTGAGGAGCAAGTTTTGGGTTGCTTTCAACACATGGAGTAGCTTACAACATACTGATCTGCCTCAAAATTGTTGACAATGTACACTATCAGAACTACAGAACTGTTACCTCAGGACTGCCGAAGTCACAGCCTATGCTTTTGAGAAGACATTTATCTCACACACATTTCCAGAGTGCCAGGGTTCCTGGCATTTTGCAGTCTATGAATGGAATGATTCTGTGATTGACCTCCAACTCTTTATGAAAGCTGTAGCAGAGCTGCCAATTTAAAGGTGTTCTCACAATAGGCTGCTATTATTTCATGCAGTGTGGTATAATTTAATGATTGCAGTATCTTGGCATCCATCAGATCATCATGAGTCTTACTTTGACATGACAGGAGGGAACTGGAAATTCAAATTGCCGCAGGCTGCATCAGAAAAATTAAGAATTTTGATCTTCTATGAAATTAAATTGCAGAAGCGTGATTCATCAGTCCAGAAGTGGAATTGTTAGCTGAAAAGTTTGGGAGTTACTTCACTAGAAACAGCTCTTTATTCTGCATAAATCAATTTTTCATTCTCCCACTCTTTCCCCTAAGATTCCCCTATTCGAGGGTTGCAGAAAGAAAACATTGATCTACAGAAAGGATGTATTAATACTTCTCACCTAAACTTTCATGTATGTTTGTGTTGATTCCTGTGACAGCTGGCTAGCTCATCTGGTCAGCAGCAGTAATACTGACTCTCAGATGAAGCTTGCTTGTGCTGGGTACCACCAAAATCTGAGCATCCCAAGGGAGGTCACATTCAGAGAGACAATTTAGCTACCCAAGCACAGGCCACAGCAGCATTTGAGGAACTTTCACACAGTGAAGGCCTATGGGTGGCACTGGTTCATGTGACACAGGGCTGGTAAGAGACCGCAACTTTCTACAGCAGTAACAGGAAGGCAGACATATCGGTGTTTACTTTTACAGAGCTGTCCAGTGTCAGGGAAAAGCCTGCTAGAGACATTATTTCTGTAAGATTTCCTAGGAGAGAGGCCACTCACTGCAAATCCTCTTCCTAGCTCATGCATTGAATATCCTTAGTCACTTGGGCAGTGCTCAAGCCTGTGAGCCCAAATGCAGACACTAAAATCCACCTGAGGATGTACTGAGCAATCCCAAGTCTTCATTTCAGAGTGACTGTCACCCTGTCTCTTCCATTAATGTTTATAATCATGTACTTGTCAACGAGGTGGATGGTCTTGCAAACATCTTACTATTATCCTGTTTTCCTTCTATCTTTGTCCCAAAGTTCTTTGCTGTGCAATCCTTCAAATGCCAGACAGGATGCTTTAGATCTCATGCCCACAATAAAACTCAGTAGCCTTGTAGACAGCCCCAGGGTAGATATCTACCCCTAAGCTTGTTATCACTACCTCTTTTAATAACCTATGAAGAAAAATAAGTAGTTTTACAACAGAATTCCTCCTGTCTATCTGAGATGTTTACTTCAGCATGAGATGGCTCTCCCCACTTTGAAGTGCCTCCTTATGTGATTTGCATAGACGGACCTGTTGGGAAGGCAGAAATTAGAGGGCTGTATTACCAGGTTGTGTTTAGTTGCCTAAACACAGTCACTAAGAGTTATTTTTGGTGCCATGATGGATCTTGCTACATTAGCTACCTAGGAGTGAAGTGGCTTGGTCTCATGTGTAAAGTGATTCCATCACACAGTAAAAGCACAAATAGCTGAGTTGGATTGGCAGAATTTCATTTTTAGATTACTTCTAGGCAGCTAGTTATCCCAGGTTCTACTCATATTCAGTGGAAATAAACTGGTACCTCTCAACAGTGGTTCATTTGACATATTTTAAATGAGAGGTTTTGGATAAATACTGCTTGGACTAGAACCAGTTGCCCAAAGAAATCATTCAGTGATCCTCAGCTTGTCCAGGGGTATCCCATCTGAGCTTCAACTGAATGAGTGTGGCTGTATCTACTGAGAATCTCTGACATTATATTATATGGAACCTAGCTCTAGTGACTACCAGATTAATTCTGATTAATAAGCAAAGAAGACGAGGCCTCTGGTGTTTATTGTTTATGTATGTATGTATAGTAGTGCTTCAAAAATATCTTACTACTGCAAAGTGAGTGCTGCTAGGAAAGAGATTCTGTACTGTATCTGGCACACAATTGTTTGTCAAGGACTTTCTTGTTATTATTGGAGCTCTATGCCAACAAATTAATTTGTCTCAGAACTAGAAAACTCTAACAAAACCCACACATTAGTTCCATAAATGGAGGCTGATGAATTGGCATTTAAGAGAAGTAATGATGACAGGTAGTGCATCCTTTTTATTTATCTTTAATCTCATTTGATGTTTTTATTCATTTTTGTTTATACATGTTTTCTGCTTCATAATACAAAATAGAACTAATGATTTTTCCCTTTATATTCATTGATAGGTATAAACGGATCTAAAGATGAGGTCTTGATGACAGAATAGACCAGCTTTTTTCTTACTATCTCACTTTTATTTATGGTGTGCTAAGAATATCCTTACTGCTGGAATAGAACTCTCTTCAACTACAGATGAGAAAGAAGCAGTTTTCCTATCTTCCCAGGGCTTTGGAATTTTAGTGTTTCCATTTCTAAACTGAGATTAAAATTCAGAGCCCCAAAATGGAGCTATAAGCCAGTGATCCAAAAAGCATTTGAACCATCTGTTTTGGCACTGATCAATTATAATCTGAACATACAAACCCAGAAGCTCTTTTGAACCAAAAGAAACTTTTCAGTGAAAGATTTAGGTCATACAAATTTTCTGTCATAAAATCCAGACTTCACTTGGGAGGAAATTTATCTCCCTTAGAGAGATGAAATAGCCAAAGTATTCCAAGATGTGTAAAAGAGGGAATGATGACTGTGAAGGCTTCTTTAGGGTTTTCCTTAAACTCAGGAATTTAAATGGGAAGTAATTAAGCTCTTCTCTTTTGAGAGATTAATGAGCAATTAGCATCTATTTTGCTTGTTTCTGCTGGGCTTTCTATTTTATGCTTCACAGAAAGCTTGTACTTCTATGCTTCCTAGAATGTTTCCTCCTCTTTACTCCCAGGAAATGTAAATATTATTCTGTTTAGACTTTGCATTTTTATGCAACATGATAAAATCCACCCCAGGATTAAGTAACCCAAATTGGTATCAGAGCAGTCATTTTAGCTGGAGCATTATATACTGTCATCCTGACCTCAAATGAATAGTCTGCCAGTTTATTAATGCCTCGGTTTCATTTTCTATCATACTGTCTTGACATACACTCAAACAGGGCCTTTTATCATAAAATTTTTCCTTTCAAGAGTTACAGGCACCACAGTGACTCATTTTGGCATATAGCAAAGTGCTGGAAAATACTATCTGATCAGGAATAACGAGTTACAATTAAGAAGAGCAAGGCATAATGTGGCAGATGGTCATCATTTAAGGAGACTGTGGAAGAGACTAACACTTCAGGCAGGCACAGCAGGACTATACCCATCCTGAAGATTGCATGGGATGGTGTGTTTTGCTGAGAAGGGAAAAAGTGGTAAATGAACACATACCACCCTTACCTAATGTCTGTGTTACACATCAGCACACAGGCCCTTCTTTGCCCACACTGTCACCTAAACTCAAGTTGAAACACAACTCCAGTCCTAATTGGGATCACACCATTTCCTCACTAGAATGCTGTATCATGCATGAGCATGTCCTCAGGCTCTTTTCAGGTCTTATAACCCCCCTCTTACCACTATGCTGGTCCTTCTGCCTCTCCTGACACATCTTGCATTCAAAAAGCTTTGTTAAAGAAACACACTGCAGGTAACTCCAAAGTCAAATCAACTACCATGGGGTCTCTAGTCACATGTGACTCAATGGGGCTTCTCTCCAGTTACTTCACCTGAATCCAGGAACATGTTGAATGTTGCAACACTAGAAAAACCACCCCTTGCAAAAATAACAATGGCATACAGAAAGTTCTTGCCTGGAGAGAGGAATAGCCCCTCAATAACCAACTCATCCACCACTCAGCCAGCACGTTGAAAATTACCAAGATGACATAAGACCCTAAAACATGGGCAGGCTGCTATGAATAGTCCACCTGCCAGTTCTCCAGGCAGGGCATGTTTAAGTCACGAGGAACTCAGATGATTCAAGAAAGGAAACAAATATATTTGGAATTGCTGAGAAAGCAAAAGAAAATAAAACAGAAAAACAGGATGCTGCTAGAAAAATTGATTTGTGTGGTCACACCTTGAGTACTGGGGCAAGCTTTGATCTTGCCACCACAAAAATGGTATGTTGTTCATGATTAGCACATCATAAAGACCACTTCAGTACACATCAGCTATGTCCTGATTAAAACTCAAGACTGGAACAAGGAAGAGCCCAATTCATAAGAACACTTAACTCTTCTACAGCACTTGCCATCCAGAGATTTCAAAGCATTTTACAAAGGAAGATAAGTATCATTAAGCTTGCTTTATAGCTGGGGAAACTAAGACCTAGAGCAGCAATCTACCTGGTTCAAAAGTAAACAGCTGGTGAAGGCAAGAGATAAAAGTGATCTCCAGGTCTATCAGCTCATATATTCACACCCGCAGTTAACTGATTGTGGTGAATTATTTTCAGTAAGACCCAAAAAGCAGAGGTTAGAAAATTATTCAGTTCTTAAGCACAAGGGAAAAAATCTATTAAAACTGAAAGAAAGGTTTGAAAAAAACCCTGAATATTTGATCTGCCTGTTTGAAAAATAGAAATTTTGATTCAGTTTTAGCTCTGTGAAATATTGCAGAGCAGTCCAATTTACAACAGTAGTTACTGAGAAAAAAAAGTAGCTGCTTCTAGTGCCTATTGGTGCTATAAACCCTGTGGTTTATGCTCTGATCTTGCTGTTTTAATGGTTCACCAGCTCTTTGACAGAGATTGTATTTAAGATTGCATATAAGAAGTTAATTTCTTAAAATTAGGCTGAAGTTCAGTTTTCTGGCATGTATTTCCAACCCTCTGTCCCTTCTTTAAGTTCTGAGAGGGATGTAGAATTAAAACTTGGTTATGCCACTCTGAGAAAAGACACCAGAATTAAAAAAAGCCCAGTAATTTCAAGAGAAGATACCTAGCAGAGTGTATTTTTATAGTGTTATTGAACAGCAAAGCATCCAATGTACTGAATGGTTAGATCTCTCCTGGAATATGTTCAAGCCAAATCCATTCAGAGATGAGGCAAAGAAGGATTATTACCTACATTTTCTCTCTCTCAGTTTTTTGTCAATATACAAGTTCCTTACTCAGTGCTTAGGATCAGCATACCGGCATTTATACCCAGCTTTTCTTGCCTCGGAAATTGTCTCAGAAATTGCTTCTTGTTTTCAGCCTATGTCAGCATTCAGGTTTATTCTAAAGACAAGTAGGAAAGCAAGCAAAGAAACCTCTCTACTGCATTGTTCAAAGTTTCTGTTCCCTGAGATATAACAAAAATAATATGATTTAAAGATAGACTTGAGGACTGCTATCATGATCAAAGGGCTTATTTTGGGCCAATCTTTTTTTCCAAGTGAGGCTTAGAATATCCTGCATGACCTTAGAACTCCTGGTGTTATGCTGTCTTCTGCTGCAGGACTTCAATGCATAAAGGCAATAAAATGAGAAATCAAAACAAGCAGAAAAAAATTTTGACAGACAAAATCCTCGTATCTTCTAAAGAGACTTGGCATCTTTAGAAGCAGGTTTCATCCCTCTGGAACTAAGAATTTTACCAACAAGAAGACTCAAATCATATTGCCACTGGCTCATACAATGACACTCTCAAACACATAATGATGCTACATTTGTCAAACAAGTAACCAAAACTCAGCTGAGTTGTATGCTGGAAACTTAGCTCTTAGTTAAGTAAAGTGGGTGAAACCTATTTTAACTGCCATGGGTTAACTGATCAAGTGGATAGGGACTGTAATTTGATGAAGTTTTTAGTGTGATCTCCCAGTACACAGGCATACTTCTCTCTTAGAATTGCTATGCTTTTTCTTTCATAAAATATAAACTTCAATTAAAAATTTTTATCTTCATCTGTTCAAATCCAACTCAATAGTTGTGACTGAAACAGGTCACAGACTGGTATGATTTGTGAAATCTTTGTGTGTTCCATTTCTGGTGACCATTGTTCACTGGAGGGAAGAGGAAAGAATCATTTTGTCCGCATCTGTGTAAGGCAGAGGTATGCCAGGGGTCAATGTTTGACTGTTTTGCCTGGAGTACATGTCAGATCATCAAACTGCACTGCTCTTAATCCAGCATTTCTCATGGCACCCTTGAAAGGGTCAGTAACTCCTTTAATAATATGTGATGCTTGAGTCATTACATATGATTTGATTTTATTCACATAAGGATCAAAAAATGACCTTGTCAAGTTGCTTTAACACAGTGTGGAGTTATATGTTTTAATTACAAACACAAGACTCAACTGCTAGTTTGAAAAGAAAAAGGTGGGGCATATTGTAGCAATCAGGAATGTATTGTAAGAATAATTTTCAGATTTGCCTTTTAGATTATATTTGCAGAAACCTCCTTTCCTCTCCCAGCAGTGCTTTCTCATGCAAGTAACCATAAGGAGAGGGAAGGAAGAGCTTGCCCTTACGTTACTTCTCTAAATTGTATCAGCTGCTTTCCAGCCCACAATGCAATTACTGTTGTCATCTCATTAGTGTTTTAATTAGGGTTCAAGTGCAGGCCAATGTAGAAAGGTTTAATACAGAACGTCAGTTCAGGTCAACAAAGTTACTGGCTCAGCTATGGAGGGGTCTCAAGGCTGCTCTAAATTAGAGGTAAACCTGTATATAAAGAGGCAGCCTCCAACCATGCCTCTATTTTCTGTGCCTCTTTGGGGTCTATAACGTGTAGTTATTGGGAGAACAAAGCTATTTCCAGGTCTCTAAGGTACCTGTGGTATCTGCCAGAGATGCTATCCAAGGACTTTACAGATCTTGTTGACTAAAGGAGTTATGATAGATTGACAGACTTCTAGGCAATGATTTGAAATCTAAATGCTGCAGGCATCGCAAGCCTTCTACATTGTGTTGTCTAAATAGGATTCCTTTGTGAGTTAGTCTCTGTAGCAGTGAGACAATATACTGTGAGGCTGTTTGTGGGTTTGGGATGTCTCCCTCGGTGACACACAATTATATTGTGCACATTAATTGTATTTCTTTCCTTAGAAAATAATAATAAAAAAAAGTTTTTAGACAAAACCAGACTCCTACTACATTTTTTCTCTTTTCAGCTACTCACAATATTGCCTGTTTGCTGTATCTTAATGATTACGGAAATTAACTCATGATTTCAGGTTAGGAAACATTCAGATTAGTAGCTAGCTTCCTAGGCAACAGAGAAGGTTTTTTTCATGTTGAATCACATGAAAGGCACAGCATTGACAAGGTGAGAGCACAAGGCTTTGAAAAAGCTGGCAGCAGCTGCCTATTCTGGAGCATTTGAGTGCTGGGGTGGCATAAGAGAACTATACTGAGTCTTGGTCCCCTGAAAGGGGACCCCAATGAGCCCTGTGAATTCTCTGTTAGAACATTTGCCTTCTTTCTAGGTGGCTTTTATGGCAAAGGAGTGGAAGAATAGAATAAGTTTTTTTCAGCATTGTCCTTTCTAATAGCATTGATCTTTTCTATGCACACTCAGTATTTTCTGAGAAAGCATCACTGTGCTTTAGTTGATGGTTCAAAATAGTTTATGAATGAGCTTCCTTCTTCCTCTGCCTACTCTTTGTTGGCACAGAAGATAGTGTTGGGTAAACAGATAAACAGCCTGTTAACTGTAGGCAGCACTGAAAATGAAACTTAACAACAGGAAAGCTAACAAACAAATACACAGCAATGATGGGGATGTAGAAGATCAAGACACCTGTACGAGGAGATGCAATTCCTTACCATAATGACTACATTTTTCTAATCTGTGCATGATGGAATTGCCCTAGCTCTCAAGAGCCTCAAGTGGATGAGCAGATATTGTATGTACCTTCTGGTTTTAAATATTTTTCCTTGCCACATCTCAGAACATTGTACTAAGGCAAAGAGCATTACAGATGGAGAAGGAAAGAATGCCATGAGGTCAAGGAAACAGTCAAAACTAGATCACTGTAATTCTGACTTGTAACGTTGGCTGTAGTGGCAACTTCAGAGAACAGCTGAAGACGTTTGACCTTGTTTGTGTCTTGTTTTACATAAAAGTAGATGTGGAATATCACAGATTCCTATCAAATTTCCCCTCAATGGGAGATGGCAGCATCCTTCCACCCACATACATGCTTACCAGAAGAACAAGAATCACTGGCCCTTGATATATGTAGTCGATATATTTCCCTGGTTCTTTTCCAAACCAGCATCTGGAAGGAAACAAAAAATCAAAATAAAAACAAACAAGTAAGAAAATAATTTATAAAGGGGAATGCACTTCTTTTAGATTGTAATCTCAAGGGCAGTGTAGGGAAACATTCCCTTATTTCCCAAGTTATTTAGTTCATATACACAATCAGCAAATGACTGAGTTTTATGCTACAAAGCCATGTTTAGTTTGGACACAGACCTGGCTCTGATTTTCCCCTCCCATTAGACCATTCATGTTCTTACTATGTTTTTTACTACTGCTCATGTAAATATTTCCAAGAAATGTGAGAACCTGCTAAAAAAAAGATGCAGAAGATGTGTCCTGCTGGGTCTGAAAAAGGGATGAAAGAAATATTCTTTGTAAAGCAAAAAAAAATCTCTTATCTATTGCAGTGCCCAGAGACGCTTTAATTCCACAAAGTAAGTGCTGTTACCTAAAGCAAATATGTCTCAAGTTGCATGGAAATGCTGTCTAAATAAGGTACTGGCTTGGCTTTGAACTAAGCTGGTGACGACCAAATCCAGCATATAGTACAGAGACATCATCTGAAGACAGCAAATACCAGATCCAACATAACCAAAGGGAAATAAACTCAGGTAAAGAGAAACCAAAGGTAAACTGAAAGCTCTCAAACTAGCAGAGAGCCTGGATGTGTCATAAGTGACTGAGTGCTGGCTTGGCTTTCACTGCCACTAATGACAAGTGTTTTTCTCCCAGCTGTGTACTACAACAGACTAAACCTATGATTTTGCAGGAACCCATTCTGTTGTTCACTTCATTCTCTTAACTGAGAGTAATAAATCAGTCATACTTATGTCAGTAAATGAATCAGAAACTGGGCTCAGGTCTGAACTCAATCATTCAAACGACTATATTTTCCCTTTGTGCATTTTTGGCACAGGCCAACCAATAGCCAATTCCAAAACTATTCCTGGAGAATGAATCTGGAGCTAGCACAAGCCAGAGGACATTCCCAATGGTCCACATACTGCAGCTACCCTGATTTGGAGGCCAAGAGGGTTTAATAATATGGATGGAACTACTCCATGCTATTTGGACTCCAGCCTCAGTAACAATTCCAGGCCCAGCTAACTGAATATTAGAGTCACAGGCACATGGCCTGGATCCTGGTTCCACCAGGCAGATATGATTTTGCTATCATAATGCCTTAAGGTTTAGGTCACTGAGCTGCAGGTCCTGTAGGAAGTGGAATTTGGAGTTCAAGGATCTGAGAGTTTTCTTCCCTTGTGTGGATACCACATAACAAGTCTACACAGGAAAAGTTATGCCTTCCTTGTGTTCACCTTGTGCCATTGGAGACATGAAACCAAGGGTAATTCCTGCACCAAGGAAACCATAGAAACAGGTGCAGATTTGCAGTTTTACAAGCATGTAAGAAATAATACTTGTTGCCTCAAAGAAGTTGCAGTCTGAAAGACCTGACCACATGAGTTCAAGGCAAACAAACTCAGATAAGTAAAGCTATGGTTCATGTGGAATTCTTTTGAATCACATAATGCCTTCCTTCAAAATGTGTTGCTTGCTAAAACCAAAGAAGAAGCTGTTTGCCCATTGCAAAATGCTCTTACTGAGCTGACTGTATGGAAATATTGAGATATGCAGCAAGCATTTAGGAACACAACTCAGTATCACACAGTTGCTTGCCTTTTCTTGATTCAATTTCTACATCTTTTAAATTCCAAATGAACGAGAGAGCTTTGAATACTTTATAAATATAGACATGTCTGTGTCCCTGGTGCACTGACAGCAAATTAGTGTAAATTGGCAATTTTGCAACTAATCTTCCAAAATTCATGATGAGGTCAAGATAGAATAAAGTACTTCCTCCAGCCAAGTTACCATCCAAGAAGAATCTTGAGGGCAGCCTTAAATGAATGAAACTGATTTTTTGGGTTTGTTGGTTGGTTTTTTTTTTGTTATCCAGATGGAAAGATATGAAGATGAATGAGTTACAGGATGTGCCAAGGCAGGAAACACAGCTCTCCAGAACTTGCAGGATGTACATTTGAGAGAGGCTTTTGAAGGGCATTTTGGGAGAACTATTATATAGTGCCTGAAATGCAGAGAACCAAGAGCTATTAGAAGTTTCTGGGAAGCTGGCTGTTCAAGCAGTGGAATCTATCAGAGGGACTAATAAGAAGCAGACTGAGGCATGTGGCAGAATTAGTGGCCTAAAAAATGTCAGCACAGAATTTGGAACTGAGCTGGGAGAGCACACATGATGTTCCGGGGCAAAGGCTGCTCGCTGCTCTTTGGAATTCAAATACTGTTTAACTGTAAGACAATACTGAAGAGCAAAATGCTGACATTTATTATCTGATGCCCCGTATTAGACCAAGGTTGCATTGAGTGAAGCATCATGTGTCTAAACACACAATCTGAAACAGGGTTGTGGCCAAAGGTAGACTTCTACAAGTTATCTACTGAGGATCTGGATGCTCCAGATTCCTTTTGTAGGTAGTGGTGAAAAAAGGCAGCTTTTCTAGGACAGTGTTCAGCTCATTAGGCTATAAAACAGATCTGTTACATTGTAATCTAAATGTTTCTAATATACCCCTAAAATCAGGTGGGTAAGGTTGGAGGACCAATATTTGCCACTGACATTACAGATGCCTGCATTTGATTACCTGTAGTCCATATTTACAATCTAGCTGTTCCGTCTGGGACCTTGGTTGAGATACTGCAATCTTCTGCCTGTCATCTTAACTCATACTTTAAATCCAACAGAAGACATTATTTCTGCAATGAAATCAGCCCTGTATATTTCTTTAAAACCAAAACCACTGGAAATTACTTAGTGCATCAGAATTTTAATTCAACCTGTGCAAAATAAACCCCATTTTCTTTTTTTCCCCTTTTTTTTTACCCCTGAAAGAATAAATAAACACTCCCTGAATACTGAAGAGGACAATTAGGAAGACAGTTCTGATTAGATTAAGATACGTAAACACACTCCTACTGAAAAGCATTAATATTCTTCATGGTTCTCGGATACTTCTTTATATACAAAACCATCACTAGTTTTATCGTTAGTGTTAATTAGATCTTACTGATGTTCTTCCCAACTGTCCATCAGTGAAATTACTACAATAATCTTTAACAATTTGTGCGTGTTTTTAATCGAGACTTAACAGTACTGTTTGTTCAGAGTTGTCAGATTTTGTTACAGAGCTGCAAAACCCAAGGCGGGTATTTGCCACAGTATTGACTGTATTTGCCTCACTATGCAGAACATGGTCTCTAGTAAGGACAGAAATGGAAAATATTAAGAAGCTGGTTGAAGCATTTTCTAAACATTCTTCCTGTGTACTATTTTGAGTTTTTAAATTACTGTCAGTTACATAAGTAGAACTCCAGTTCAACCTCCAAACAACTGAAGTTATGCTTGAAACACATATTCAGATTAAGGAGTTTCCCATTTGCCCTGATTTTTGGGCTGTTTACTGGGATATCCAAACAGTCTTGGAAGCTGCAGGAGCATGTATGTTTTCTGCATGTGTCCAGTTTGCTTGGTCTAACCTCATGGGAGGATACACATGATTTCCACAGTGGTCAAGATAAATGAAGCATAAAGATAGGCTGCCTGGGGAGAGCAGCATGTTTTCACAGAACAGCTGAGGTTGGCAGGACCTCTGGAGATTGCCTAGTCAATCCCCCTGCTCCAAGAGTCAGCTGAAGCAGGTTGCTCAGAGCTGTGCCCAGTTGGCTTTGGAGTAGTTCCAAGGATAAAGACCCCACGAGTTTCCTGGGCAGCCTCCTCCATCATTCTACCACCCTAACAATAAAAAAGTGTTTCTTGATGTTCAGATGGAATTTCAAGTGTTCCAGTTTCTGCCACCACCTCTTCTCCTGTCACTGGGCACCACTGAGAAGAGTTTAGCTCCATCCTCTTCATATCCTCCTGTAACCTATTTATAAAAATGATAAGAGTATCCCAAATCTTCTCCTCTTGGTTGAACACTCCCAACCCTCTCAGCTTCTCTTCAGATGAGAGATTCTCCAGTATACTGAGCTATTGCTTCTCAAAGCCAGGGCTCAGTTTTCTCTTATTTGCCTATATTTGCACACTCTTGGAGAATTCAAATTAAAAGCATGATTTCTGTATCATCCCAGCACAGTGAAAGGGTGAAAGGTAAATGCCCCAAAATTTAGTGTAAACTGTCTCAGTGGCTGATGGACATCAGAGGAGAACAGACTGTTAAGTAAATTAAATACACAAACGTGAACATCTCACACACATGTACCAGAAATGTATTCCTACATGTGCTTCAGTTTGACTGTTTAACAGAATCTGCTTCTTTCCTCAGGCCAGGAGTCAGTGAGCAGCGCTTCCCTGAATTATTACATGCTCTAACGCTCAAGAAGATGACTGAATATTTATGACAACTGATAAGCCCTCAACAAATTATTAATTTCTTGTTTTGCTTCAGTTCATTTATTTTACTGAATCTCCCCTGCATATAGTATTACTACAAATACGAAAAGCAGAATTCTTTTTATAGTCTTTGCCTTACAGCTTAATGCCCTTATTAGCTCTTCTTTTAAAAGAGCTCTGCCTATCTGTCTAGGTGCATGTGTTAGATCAAAGGAATGGCACTCTTGAAGCCGTAAGGACTTTCTCAATGCACAATACATTTAGAGCAGCTACGATACACAGTAAGGATGCATGTGAAGATTTCACTCCATGACAAATGTCAGTGTTAAAGACAGAAAGGTGAAAACACCCCAAGACATCAGGTCTAATTGTCTGAATTTATCAAGAGTAACCTGCCACTTCCTTTATCAGTAAGCATATTAGGCAAATGTGTATGAATTAAGAGTGCATGAGTTTGTCCATAACATGGATTTAAAAGCACAAGCTCCATTTGATAACTCACCCAAGGATGAGAGCTGAGCCCAGAAATGGAACATGAACAGCCTAGATATCCTGCATATGAAATAGGATAATTCTGTTTTTCTTGCCCGGATGACTGTATTTTGCATCGCCCTTTTGTTGTGAAGAGTCTGGGCCAGCTACATCTTTGCTGGTGAGAGGTAGCATATGTACCTATATAAACATATTGTGTTTTTCTTCTATGATACATCAAGGTGAGATCCCTTTACATTCACTCTGCAGGTGTTCAAAGATGGTGAAAGAACGTACAGGTACAGATGCTGTAGTGATTTCTCCATCTGGCCATCTTGTGTGCAGTGTGATCACAGAGTGTGTGGTGTCTCTGCCTGTGGCAGGGGTGGTTTGAACTTAAGATGATCTTAAACCCTAAGTATTCTATGATTCTATGTTATGGCATGTTTCCGTCAGGAGTCCTACTTTCCATTATTTCTTTTAGGACTGATGAATAGCCTTCCAAAATCAGGTATTCAAACCTTGGTGTTGAACTCATTCAGAACAGGAATGTCTAATGTGCATTGCCATTATTAAAGCATGTGGTGTTCTGCCTCTCCAGTGTTCAAGACAAAAGCTTTAGTTATTTTGGTTTGTGCTGCTCTATTTCTTGAGTTCTGAAGTCCTTCTTCAGCACAATGAGACAGGTGCCATGCTACCCTGGCTTGTGCAAGGTAAAAACTACATGGAACCTGACCATGAAGCAGATCCAGAATGTAGTGATTCTTTACCCATCCAGAAACACGAAGGTCTGTAAGCTCAGAAATCGGTGAAATCTGGTGACCTGAGGTCATGTCTGAGGCCTGATTGACTTAGACACCTATGAAACAAGTTCCAACTGAAGTTTTATTGGTCATTTTGAAACTATGGTATGAATTCACCTGCATGATTACTGTAGTGAGGGATGGAATAATGGAAAACTTTTCCCTCAGTGAAGGGGAGTCTCTTTGGTTGCCTATGTATAACTCCTGGGAATTAGATTATCAACTTCAAAGTAACGTTAAAACTAGAGAAGAGAGATTGGTCAGGGGTTCAAAAGTTTGTGGGGGTCAGAGAAGAGGAACTTTGTAGTGCAGAGTAAAATTCCTCTCATGCCTATACTACAGATGCTCAAAGCTCAGCCTGTCATCCTACCCATCTCCCTTGTAGTCAGGAGAAATAGTGCATGTAAGTCTAATCCATCCAACCTACTTTGGACACCTCCTTCCAGATGAGACAAAATGCACCCCAGACTGCATTTAGTGTTTTGACCGACCATCACTGATTATAAGACACATCAGACTAGTAGAGATGCAGACACCTACAAGGTAGATGCTTGCATTTAATCATATGTGATATAGACAGACAAACAGTGTGGTCATTTGAAAAACAGTTTCATGGAGGAAAGATTATTTTTTTTTTAAGATTAGGGAAGGGAGCTGTAACAGACAAGAGGCATTGATACAGACACTAACTAGCTGGAAAGTAGAAGCTAAGCTTATACTTAGAAAGTACATCTGACCAATACTGATGTTTGAGGGAAACATTCCCAAACACAGATGCCTGTTTATCTCCCATATTTTTCAATGTCATGCACTAACTGCTTCTAATTGGAAAAGCCAGAAACAGAAATGTGAATATTCCAGCCATAAGATTATTCCTGGCAGACTGTCAACTGAATTCTATATACCCAGACCGCTAAATCCTTAAGCACTCAACTGTAGTTTTTATCAAGGTCTTATTCAAGCAAAATTCCCATTAAAGGAGATTACTGTGACTGTTAGTCATGTATAGCACTATGAAATGATAGCTTCAGGGCTTGGATAAGGATATCTGGGAAAAGTATTTTCAGGAGTTGACTCAAGTAGTACTCTGAAATTTGATGTGTTCTGGGCTTGAATGGAGGTGATTTGACCTTTCCTCTTTCCTATCAATCAGCCTCATTTCTAAATTACCAGTTCAGCCTGTAGGCATTTCTTAATCAATTTAGAGAGGCACATAAACGCAAATGTTAACATCACTTACTGTTCATTTTCATAATACAGCTTGCCAATGGCCCAGGCAATGATGATTGGGCAAGGAATACCTGCAGAAGCAAAAAATCAGGAGTTAACCATGTATATACAGATGGATGGATGGATGGTACCAAAGTAGTTTCAGATTTGTGTGAGGAAAGTCTTGGTTAAGGCACTTGAAGACTCTAAATACAAGTGATCTTAACTTGGTATCCTTGAGACATCACAATTACTAAGACCTCTTTTAGACAAAAAAGATCATCTCAACATCTGGTAGAGTAAGAACAGTTAATAAAAATATTAAGAAACACACACGTATACCTCTGTAAGAGATCAGAACAATTCGGGTTGACTTTAAGGCAGCTGTGGTCCCTCTCATTTTCTTGCTGTTACTATAGCAAAACATTAAAGACTACTTGGAGGTGAGTGGTTAGATATTTATGTCCCAGGCTGCAAGAAGCTTGTAAACTCATTTGGATCTTGGATGAAGCACATTTTCAAAATTTTCAACATTGTTTTGAGTTGAGTCTTCCCTATGAAACAGGATTTGAGAATGATGATGATTAAAGGATTGTATATGGGAAGGCAAAGCAGAGACAGAAAGCACCCAAAAGGGTGAGAGGAAAGGTATAATCAGCTCACACCACTCCTAAAATTAGCCATCAGAAACCCAGAGGGCTCTGAGAGAGGTATGGAAGGAAAATACAAGGGACCAAACCAGTCAGGGGGGCTGTGAGAGCTGTGTGAACAGCATTTTAGAGTTTGGTGAGAGAATTGAAAAATATTGGGAAAAAAAATTAATCAATTCCCCACATAAACATTTTCTTTCTTCTACAACTCCTCTTTCCGCCTGTATGATTCTGGATTAAATGACATACATTGTTCTGAAATAATTTCTGCCTTCACAACTGCAATTCAATTACTTCTGCTCACCTCTGAGAGGAGGGGGCATTTCTGAACAAAACAGCGTTCTGCTTTCAGAAAAGAAAATATTTGTGATTTTTTTCCATGTTTCTCCTTTCAACAGAAAAGAACTGCCAAGTTCACTAGTACTGTTTGACCTCAGATTTTGCATTCAAGCAAAAAAGCTGCCTGCCCAAGGCTTGTCTTGGAAAAACTCTCTTGGTCAAGTTCAAAACATGGACATGTTTGGAAAGACCTCTGAATGTATCCACTACTCAAAGGAGAGCTATCAACACCAGCCCACCTCAGCCAGGGCTTAGCTTTGCTGAATTTTCAATACATCCAGGGTCAGAGATTCCACAGCTTGTAAGTCATCTGTTCCAGTGTTGTACTAGCTTTTGGTAAATCTTCTATTTTCTTAACATCCAATTGGAACCTCCCAGCCTGCAAATTGTGGCCTTTGTCCCTTATAACAGCTGCTATTACCAAGAAGAATTTGGCCATTATCTTGTAGCTATCTTTTAAATCATTCTTGCTACTAACAGATCCCTCCTTAATTTACTCTTTGCCTGACTAAACAAGCTCAGCTCCTTCAGCCTCACTTCACAGGTCATGTCCTCTAGATCCTTGATCATACTGACAGCCTTCTACTGGATAAATCTCATTTTTACACACCCCTTTTGACCTAAGCGACCCAAACCTGGCCACACTATTCAAAAGGCAGCCTCACCAAACCTCAGTAGGAAGCACTAGTAATTTCTCTCAATTTTCTGGCCATAGCTGTAGGGCAGCCCAGTATGTGTTTTACTGCATTCATGATGAGAAGGCACTAATGACATATACTCAGCCTGCATCCTCCACAAGCCCTACATCCTTTTCAGCAGGACAACAGGATGGTGCAGGTTGTGTTGATGCAGATAGGGAAAAGGAGCAGCCTTTGCTCTGGCTCAGGCCATCACAATAGAACTGAAGTTACAGGGCACGCAATGAGCTATTTTTCTGTCTTTGAGTAGCCACAAGGATTGTACAAAGATTACACATGACTTTATTAAAGGCTGTTTTCTAGGAACAAATTGCTAAGCAGTTCAAAAGACAGCTGTGAAGTTTGACTGGAAGACAATTAGGCTTCTCTTCTAGTCAGCTGCTCACTTAGAAGTGTCTCTTGAGACTGAGTGGTCCACAGGGCACAGACAGTATTTTTCTGTCTCATGCTGTGCTGTGATCATGCTTTGGTGATCAAAATGAAAGAGATATGGTATGAACTGTTTCATTCACAAAATGCTGAGCCCTCAGAACTCTTTTTCTTTAACACCAGGTGCCTGAGGACCTAAATGAAGAAGATAAACCTATAATAGCTAAGTGAATAACCTATTAGCTAAGTGAAGAACTAGACCTGATCTCATGTTGTTCTAGCAAAGTTAGGTTTGAATGTCAGATTTCACATCAGCTGGATTTTTAAAGTTTATTGTCACTGCTCTTGTCTTTATCACTTCAATGCCAGGTACACCTAACACCATTTTAAACACACAAGTCACTTACACCATCCTATGAAGAGAAAGACCCATTTCCGTAGCTTGTCCGTGGAGTAAGTCATCACTATAGCAGTGTGTAAATAGCAGCCTTCCACAAACATCCAGAAAAAGTTGGTCACCACAAAATAATTGTAGACAGTGGTAATACATCGACACCAGGGCTGGAAAGGAAACACAACAGAATATTTTAAAACCATGGTGAGAACATAGAGAAGATTCTATGCATTGCTATTCCCTTAAAAATCAATGGTAGAATTCATTCATGGGATGCAGATTTTTACCTGTGACTTGGAATCACAATAACTTAGGTGTTGTCGGAAACTCACAGCTATGTCTGTGACTCTGCTGAGGCTTGGCTTTGACCACAACATGCAGGATCTCCTATACTTAAGCATGTCTGGAAAGTTAACGTGCCTTATGGCACTTCCACACGAGAAGTCTTCAAGCAGTTTAAGAAGCAGCTTTTTAGAAAGAAGACAGGAGGAGGCAGGCCATTTGACTACAGATGATCTCTCAGAGAGGTACAGCCATAGCCTAGGGCTGTATCTAGAAATGATGTAAGAGTCTAAGCAGATCTTGGGCAATATAAACCACCTGCTGAGCAATTCAAAGAAACTAGAAGATAGCAGTTAATGTCAGAGTCTTCCTTCATTTCCACTGAAGGGAAGGAGCACTACTGACATTTAGAAAAAAAGATATTTTAAATTAAAGATATGCTTTTATTGCTGCTTCATCCCCTCTATTCCTGCCATTAGTGCTTCAGTCTGTGAGTCACATCACTACACACATCACCTCTGAATTTTGCTGTAACTTCAGAAAGACTTTTTGGTGAGGCTCAATATATCAGTAAAGGCATTTTCTCCTAATGGCTGTGTGCAGTGAGAGCACAGCTGTGGAATACACAAATAGCTGTAGAAAGGCAGATGGTAACATCACATCAATAAATCACAAGTAACTGCTGGTGGTAATTTCCGTACTGCTACACACAGAAGTCTGGGGAAATTTATTTCTGACCAAGCAGACATTCAGCATATTCCCTAAAGCATGACATTAATTACCTATGTTAGCTGGTATCATTGATGCCATTTTGGTCTCACCATTCTCAAGCCTTTTAATTAACTCTACTAAAGTATTTGAAACTTTCGACCCTCAGTTAATTTTATTTCAGACTTCATATGCATGAGGTATTGATGATCTCCAGGCAGTCAACAGAGCAGCAGATGCACTATCAAACCCAGGACAATTCTGTGGACTAAGAATTTACTGGGCAAGAAACACAGTTACAAATTGATAGCCCACTCACAAGTTGTCATCATTTCTGTTTGTGGAGCTGAAATAAACAGGAATCTTTCAGATGTATTAAAGCTTTCGTTCCTGTATTATTTCATTAGGATTTGAAATTTAGTTTGGCTTCATCTTTAAGATAGGATTAAAACAAATAAACAAAACAACTCAGAAGATGAAACATTTGGTTTTCAAAATTTTGTTTAGACCAACTTAATTTATTTTCTTTCTCTTTTCAGCTTTGAGGAAACGGAAGTGAAGCCACAATCAAAAAAACACCCTTAGTTTTGGCTAACACTTAACAAATATTTTGGCTCCATTCCTGACTGACTCCCAAACTGCAAGGCTAGGCTTTCCGAAGACTCTAGGTCTCAATTTTTCGAAGGTATGAGCATGAATTAAATCTTTCCCTGAGGCCTCTGTCTCGTGCAAACTCTCTGTTATAATGCCTAGACTCTTGTGCCCCTCTCTCCCTCATTTGCAACACTTACTTACACAGTTGTTGTCCTATCCACAGCTGCCCATTTTCACAAGAATTGTAAAAACTAATTATATCTGAGCATGTTGTTCCTGTGTCAGAACTGAGTGGAACTGGCCACTGGATTGGGAAGATACTGGGACAAATACAGGAAAATACACATAATGGTGGTGAGATCTCCTTCTGCATTGTTTCTGTAGGAAACCAGAACAAAATGAATTTTGAGCAATTCCTTTTGGAATTGTGGATTTATTATTATTGAATAATAAACTAAATTAGCAGAACTCATTAATTTATACCTTTTTGTTTATTTCACCAAGGATTCCTGATCCCCACATGTATCCACCATTACTCCAGATATATTCAGCAATTCTCCTTCTTGATTTATTATCATAAGCACTATAACTTCATGCACAATGTTTCCACATTGAGTCCTTGATGCTTCTGTAGCTGTATTATTTAATCTCCACTGATCAGCACAGAAGAGATCACATCATTAGCTAGGATAAATAATGTTTCTCCCACTGATTTTAGTGGTGTTATTTTGATTCTGACTTGAACCACAACAAGAACATAACAAATTTATCACAAAGCTTTTATAAAGCACTTTCCCAAAATGACTGCAGAGAAAGGATGCGTTAATGAAAACTGAGGCATGTGATGATCTTTCATTATACTTGCAGGTTTATATTTTTCTTGGCACTTTGCAACAGTCACGTTCTAAAAAGCATTTGAATGCCTGACTCTAACTGTGGGATTTTTCTTAAATACCTGTAAAAAATTGCATTAAGATTTGCAGTATTGTCATGAGAGTTAATCACACAGCACAAAACTGTCAACGATAAAGCTCATATGCCACCATCTTCTGTGGTCTGAAAATGTCAGAAATACAGACAAAGCGAACAATGAATTAATAGAAGCTACATCTTCTCAAAGGAGCATCTGATTGAATAATAATACAGAGTTATGCATAGATTTCTTCTTTGTCTGGATACTAATGACTTTTCTATTTGTTTTCCCGAAGTGTGGGACTAAAGTTCAGATGTCAAAACTGAAAATTAACCAAGGATGACAAGTGCCCAGCTGACATTAAAATGAATGAATATCCTGGCTCCTGGGGTGGTTTTCAATTTCTGCAGGACCAGCTCCTACACGAGTGGAGCCATGACTGATATCAGCTACGGATCCAGCGCATAATCTCTAGGTACTTTAATCCACCTGCTTTCCAAAGACAGCATGAAGGGGGTGTGAGGGTGTATGGATGTTTGTAGTGCACTTTCTTCTTGATTATGAATGTTATTATGAGAAGGTAGCCCTAAAAGGAGAATACTGCACTATAAGAACATTACAAGAGAAATAGAACAGTAAAAAACCTTGCCAATGGACTATAAAAAAAGGCTGCTTGCCAAGGAAATGTAGGTTTATTCACCAAGAAAATAAAGAAAAAAAAAATGCTTTAAATCCACACCAAAACCCTTTTATTATTGGGGCTGCTGGGAAACAGGGAAAAGCACTACAGTACTTGCACAGTGACTGATTCAATGTCCTTCCTTAGACAAGCATTTGCAATTGGGAGTTACTTGAGTGAACAAGAAATAACACAGAGAATAAGAGAAATGGGAGTATGGTGACATGCTCGCTTTCTCTAGAATGCTCAATGCCATGCAAAGAAGATGTGCCATGTCTTGCCCCCTTCAGCCTTCTAGTTTTTTATTGATCAGATCTGTCTGGTCCCTTGAACTGTCTCTCTCAATCATGCAGCAGAAAGCTGTTTTATATAGCTACACAAGCAGAAAAGTCCTCCTTGCTTTTTTGTCAGCTCTCCATCAGTGTAGTGAATTCAGTCTCTGAGAATTCAGTCCTCCCCAAGGGATAAGCAAAAGGAACAGAGCTAATGCAAAAGAAGCAGCAGGAGCTGAAATGGAGCATTTGGATTTCTGAAGGAATGAGCACTCCCTTTCAGTGACAAGGAATCGCTGCTGGATGCAGTCTATATCACAGAACTTCATCCTCAAGACCAGCACAAAAGTGAAGAAGGGAAACAGAATTTTGTGAAAAAAAACAAACCTTTAAAGATATCAACAAGCAAAAATTGGACTGTTTCAGGCTCTATTTCTTATTTTCTTGGCAGTCCCACTGACTCTAGGCAGTAGGGTGCCTACTGTCATCAAAGTAGCTGACTTAGAGTCAGATCAATAATTTCTGCTCACGGAGATGTTGCCCTCTGGCATTAATGCTTTCCCTACACAGGTGTACATCACTGCAAGATGATCTGACAAGAATGCTTGGGAAACACCAAATTTAGTGTCTTGAACAATATTGGGTCTTACAGTACATAAATTTGCAAAGTATCTATGGTCAATGAAAATAAGAGTTCCTGTTTTGGGGGAGGATTTTTATTAGAAAAAACCCAAACCAAACAACCTTTGATATTAATGTAATGATACGCATATATATATAATACATATACACATATATATTAATGTAATGATATATATTATATATATGCATATATATTAATGTATGAGGCAATGTAATGAGGAGATAAGTAAAAATTTAGGAAATCTAAGCCTAATTTTCTTCCCTTTTTCTACTTTTTGAAATTACATGAAAGCCAGTCTGAGCATATTGATGTGTCCTTTGTAATACTTCCATCAGTTCAACAAATTCAGCATCCCTGCCAGTTCCCAAACTACATGCCAGACATACTACCTCAGGCACTTACTTCATTGCTTTCATGTATGTTGTGATCTATCATTTGAAGCAGAAACCACATCACATTCCTCAGGATGAATGTGGTGATCAAGTTCCAGTGGATAATATTCCGCAGGCATCTGATACTCCTAAACAGGGAAATACATTTAAATGAATGTATATAGTCAATATATACACATATGCATTAATGACTATATAAAATGAACATGCTAATTCTGTTAATTTGCAAAATTCCTCACGGTTTATCCCCTTCCACAACTTCCCTTATGCTATGAGATAGGAGGTTCATGGGTCCAGTGGGTCATCAGTAGCAGTGTTTGATGCTGTCTGCAGTTACATCTTTACTAGCAAGCATATCTGGGTCTGGTCCCATTCTCTGGCTCTCAGGATAAATTGCATAGCCTGTGCCAAAGCCAAAACTTGGATTTTGCAGTGTACTCACAACACAAATAAATGACATAAATATAAAGCAGCAACAGAAGAATGCCCAAATCTGTGCCGCTTCTCCTTGCTACATACCTTTCTCCCATAAATCACAGCATAAGGTTTGCAAAAAGCTGTGTACAACAGTTTTTCTTGATAATATGAGGAGCTCCCATTGAAAATACTTAATTCAAGCAAGTGAAACAGGATCTACTGGAAAGACTCAAATATTCAAATGGTCATTTCATCCTTGGTTATTATTTTTTTTAACTCTCTGCTCCATCCCTAGAACAACTAGAATGGGTAAGACCTTAAACAACCAGACTGGAGTAGAGTCTGTTGCACTGTTCACAAAGAAGATTTGGTGATAAATACCTACACTAGAGTGCCAAAACTGAATTTACATTTGGTCAGCCTCTTGAATAGATTCACCAGTTTGAACTTCAAGGTTTTCAGACCCATTAATACAATAGGAGAGCATGGACTGCCTGGTTTTCAATCCAGGGCTTAGTTGGCTGTACCAAGCTTTCTTAAATAAGGTAGAGCTGTATATTCTCCTTCACCAGAAAATATCCGTGTCTGTTTTTGGTCCTTTCCCAGCCTCCATTCAGATGCAATGTAAAATAAGAATGCAATGTAAAATAAGAACACAGTGTAAAATATGAGCTACAGTAAGTTGGGACACACTGCTTTAAAACAAAAGATGGGATATCTTACATAGCGCTTGCTGCTGAAAAAAGCTCTAGGAGGCAGCCAGTGCATGGTGCTGATACCAGCAACCAAAGTCTCAGTGAAGCCAGACAGAGAGTTACTCATTGCACATTCAGTCATTTAAAACAAAAGCATTTGTCTTCTCATCCTTTCTGAAATGGTAAAAGAAGGCAAACACCAAGCTGCAGTTTTGCAGTTACAGAGCCTTCAACTAAATGATCTTTTCTCAGCTAAAACATTCCAGTTATTAAAATCACTTCCAAGGTGTTCACACATTTTCTGGGATCATTGAGTTAGCATTCTGCATTTTCCGTATCAGTCTGTCTCCTTGCAAATTAAGCTGTCAAATAACATGGAGCAAACATAGAAAATGGTGTTGTCAAACCTGCTCAGCTGTAACTGACTGTAGCTTGTCCCAGTGGCAGCAAAAAGAGAAGGTACAACCCAGCAACTTACTTTGCTGTTGCCGCAGGTGTTTTGCATGCCCATCAAACCAGCCTTCTTAACAATAAACACTATTTTGCTATGATGAAACACTTATTGTCCTTTTCCTAGGACTTGATTAGTCAATCTTAGGGACAGAAGCAATTCTGTTATGCCCTTCAGCCTCACAAATCTCTCAAATACTTCACAGCAACTCAGAAAAAAAACCCCAACAAACAAGTAGAAGACCTTCCACATATGAGATACTGCAACTTACAGAAAGATGCTCAGAGGCATAACCGTACTAAGTCAATGTAAAAACAGCCTCTGAGTTTAACAACCCCAGTTCAAGGTATGAAACTGGCATTTGGTTTTCAGAACCACAGTGACTCATGACTGCAATCAATTTGGAAAACAAATCTACAGCTGCTCAGATCCATTCCTTTTTATTTAAGTCACAAAGACCAAAAGCGTTGCTCTCGGTCTGACCTTTGCAACCAGGGAACATGTCAGAGACATGTCTCACTTTCAAATTTCACTGGTAACAAAAGGCAAAGGTTCACGATTAGTCTGTCAAAGAAACAGGCAACCAACACCTACAGCCTTTCCTGCTGAACTCCAGAAATCCAGCTGGCTCTAGACAGACCTTGAAACGTGCTATTAAAGTCTGTTCTCTGCTGATCTCCTGCCCATAAATGTCCTGTGGCTGCTCTTCATCTACATGTTTTATTCACTCCTTTTAGGTTAAGGATTAGCAGATTAAGAAAGGAGTTTGAAACACTGCTTCTACTGGGACAGGGAGGCAGGGGAGTAGAAACTGAGGAAATTCAGGTCAAAGTCTAGTTAATGACATGAAATTAATTGCTTCTGAGAGCTCTAACAACAAAACAGATCCAGCACACTTACTACCTGAATGTATTTCTTGACAGTGAGAAGATAAAGGAGTGGGGAAAAAAATCCTTGTTGCATGCCTCCATTTAGACGTAGTTTAATCATCCTGTATGTTGGAACATCAATAAATCTGCCTTGAGGAAACCTTGTTCCCACAAGGTTTACAGCAGAACATTAAACTGGCTACAGAGGCAAATAGGATCAAACAAACATGGTTTTGGTTCAGTTCATAAAAAGAGCTTTTCCTTCCAGTAAGATCCTAATCATCCTGTGTTTGGAATATAAAGACAAACTCAGCATCTACTGGTTACATGATCTTTGCTCTCCATACTACTACTTCATTCATACTATTTTGTCTTCTTTGCCCATCAATCTGCATCTAGCCACCGGCTTTTATTTGGATTACAATAAAAGCTTGAGACAGAGACAAACTTTGAGTGATGTCTGTTCAGGACCCAGAGCAAGAAGGTCTGGTTTGTGTTGGGAACTCCCAGGCTACACAGATTATTATGATCAAAATTTTCGCTGCTCAAAGATGTGTTTCTGGTGTAAAATTAACTAAAGCATAAATGTGATCAGCAGCTGGAATTTACTAAAATGAAGCCTGAAGCCTTGTCAAATGATGCTTTGAGCATGAAACAGGGACAGATGGCTCCCATGTTCCACGACCTTTAGCAAAAGCCTTACTTTGACTACTAGCAACCTTCTACCATGGCCTCATTCTGTTTCTGAGACACTCTGTGTGTGGCATGGAGAGTAAGTAGATGTTTTCACCTGCTAAAAAGCTTCAAGTCTTTGGGGCTAACAGAGTTGTAGAGCAAGCATTTGCTTTCCTGGCTGCAGTCTCTCCCTAGCCATATTCCCCACTAAACTGCTGCCCTGGCAAAGCAGCACAAACAGGTGAGGGGCAGGAATTGTTTTTGTGATGGTTGGGCTGCTACTCTGCTCGTGTTAATAGCAGTTAGGGTTTTAATCGAAACTCCAGTATAGTCAGGCTGAGAAACACATCTGAAAGTGCTGTAGAGTTTCTCAATGGCTCAGGCAGTGATGTGAAACCAAGCACTGAATGGTTTTAACTTTTTTTGGGGGAAGAGGTTGGTGGGTTGGTTTTTTTTTTCTTTGTTTTCCTTTTCTTTTAGTAAGAGTCCAAACTGGAGACTCTGAGCTTGGCTTTGTTTGTAGAGAGCCCAAAGCACATGGTTTCTGTTTGTTTCTGCCTCCTAAGTGCTACTAGCACAGAAATCACTGTGGCAGTAATACAATTCATAGCCAAGGGCAGGAAAAGCTTGAGAAATAACTGTGTCAGGTCCATAGTGGAGAGGGAGAAACAGCAGGATTAATATAGTGTGGAGTCTGCAGGGCATAGCAGCGGAGGACTGCAGCTAAGTCAATTGATGTAACAAAAGAAAGATCTCTTGCCAATCACCTGAGAAAGCTGTTCTTATCTACAGGCATTGCTGGTGACTGTTATTACCATAACTTAGCAAGGGCAAAGCATCCAGAGGGGTACTGACTGAGATGAGGGTCCCTTCATTTCAGTCACTATTCACATGAGACTGTTCTGCTGGGCTCAGGAACTTACCCTGTGCATCAAGTCTGTGTAGCCAGCCTGGAGTCTGAGGTTGACAGTGAATGAAGGACATGTCCCAAACTGGGTGACAAAGCTAGTGAGTAACAGGAGACCTGCAGCACAGATAATGTTTTGTGAAAGGACAAAGCCGACCTTGTTATACTCACTCATCTCTAGGTGGAAGCTAGCTTAAATTGATCAGTCTTAATTTAAATTTCAGTACTCCTGTTGTTTGTGAAAATGACCTGTCCCCTTTTGAAAATTCAAAACACTCTTCTATGACAATGAACTCCACAGTTCCTTTCTCCTTGATGAATTATTGCCTTCAAACTATAGAGGGAAAAAACAAAAAATTCTATGTTCTAGAAACAGCAATAATGGCCCTCACAGGCAGCACTGAAAAGGAATTCGCATCACATTGCAACTGGTAGGAGGTAGAATTTGAAACATATTGAGCTGTAATTTAAGTTAGTGAATTGAGCTTTCCTACAGTCACAGTGATAGGCATGAGTGCATTCCCTCACAACTCAGAAGCTAACAAATGCCTTACTCTTACTTTGGTAGGGAGATGATAGCATAATTTGGATAGTGTGGCAGTGACAACATCAGGAAAATGAGAGAGCAGTCAGCAGGGAGCTGTCTTCTCAAGAGGGCAAAGAGTCATGTGAGAGAAGGCAAAAATGGGAGAGGACTTGGTGCTGAAATGCTACTTCAGACACAATTGCAGCATCGCTAGGAAGACATTGTGAGTTACAGTGCCATATGAAATCCTCTAGACTAAAAGATCAGATGATAGAAGGTTTCATATTCTTCTTCATGTAAGGTAACATTTCGACTTATTTTACACCCCTTGATGGGGATTAAATGTTGGCAAGTGTTGCCCAGCTTCCAAGAACAGCAATACAAGTCACCATTCCAGAGAGCCTGAAGGCTTGCACATCACAAGACACCACGGAATGCAGCTATGGGCTTCATTTGAGGAGCCTTTTCCTGTATTTGCTTCCTGCACTGATTTATTTCAGATTGAAGTGTTGGTCAAGGGCCTGGCTGGACTCTTCTACTAACTCCTCTCTTGTGCATGGGTCCATGGATGGAAGGAACAATGAAAGAAGTTGTAGCAGTTTAGCCAGAACAGACTTAAAGATTGAGGCCACAACATAAAGACACAAGAACTTCCACATTCTGTCAGAGCAATGAGCCATGTAGGCTGTGACTCAGTCCCCAGTGGTGGTCAGTAAAAGTCTGGAAAACAGTACTGGCAACAAGTGATGTTGACTTTTAGTTGTTTCTTGCCTTTATCTCTTTGCTTCTAGCAGTCAGGGGATTTAAAATATTCCTGATGCAGAGACCACATAAAATCACATTAAGTCACTCCATTGGTGGGCCCAAGTTCTCACAGGAGTCACTGAACTCCTTTTGTGGTTTATGTTCACGGGGGTCAGGCCATGGTGTATTCTACTAAAATGATGGAATGAAGAGCTCATAAGCTGTTAGTCAGGGCAAAATACATTTGTTGATGTTGGTTCCCCTTCTCTGCTTGCCTGTCCCTTCCCAAGGGCTGGATGAGGGTGCATTTTCCAACAAGTACATTCCCTCCTGTCCTTTGGGAATTGCAGGGAGGAGGGATAGAAAGTGCCAAGAACTGGAAAGCAGGAAACTGCTAGTCCCATGGGCTGTGGGAGCAAACTGGGAGGAGTGGTTGGTAGTGCATCCTTAAGTAGCACAGTTCATTCAGCAATTTCACTTCTGGATGTGCCTGACAGCAGGTCTGGGGCCTGAAATAGCCCCCTGAAATAGTATCAAGTAGTGTCAGACAGGCACATTCAAGCTGTGCATGTTACACTGAGTGAAGGAATCAGCAGAAGGTGAGAAAAGAAGGACTTTCAATTTCTGACTTGGAGGGAGAAAAGATACTTCCACTGGAGGCGCCTTGGTTCTGTAAGTGAAAGGGTTTATCGGCTCTTCATGATTGAAGAACTCATGCTTTGCCTGCTACTGAGTGATCTCCAGACAACTGCTTCTAACAAGACAAGAGTTTCCACTGACAGACTGTTGCACAAGAGATCTGCTGCAGTGCCACTCTGCCTAGTTTAGCAGAGGTGTCCTCATGGCCCTGACAACTGGGTAAGGGATCAGGAGCACAAGTAGTGTTCTCCTACTGTTGCAGGGAATGATGAGGGAAGAACCAGGAATAACCAGAAGATCAAGACCTGGCTCCCAGCCTGGTGCCACTAGCAGAATTTTGTGTGTTTTGATCATGGGGCACTTTACATGTCACCAGGACTTCAGGTAACTGACAAGGTCTCAAAAGGGGTCTTTGCACAGAGTTCATTGTGAACAATAAGCACAAAGCTAACTGAAAGAGCTTTAAACTAGATTTCAAGGGGAAAGAGATAGAACAAGGCTCACCAGAGAGAAGCCTGGAGGCGGCATGCCAGTGTTTGAGTGATGATGCACTAGCAAAGTCCTTCAGGCTGCTATCCCAGTGGAGGCAGAGGATGGAGGTCCATGCAGCAGCAAAGATGCAAGTATTAGTACAGTGACTTGCTTCAAGGCTAATGATGTGAGGCTTTGGATAGGAAAGTGCAGCAAACGACAGAATATTTTCAGAGACTATGTTATGAAGTACCTTTTTTTATGTATACAGGAATTCGGGGACAATGGTACAGGAAAATGTGTGTGTTCCAGTGAGTGGAGAGTCCCAGAGAATGCCTCTGTGCTGGACAAAACCAGATAAGATAATCTGGGAGCATTCACAGCACACACAGAGTGCCCCACAAAAGCACTAGCTCCAGCTCTCTGCAGCAGGTTAGGCACAAATAAGTAATTAAGGCAAAAGCAAACATACTTCTCTTTGGCCTTCCTAATTATTAAATCAAAAGCCAGGTGTATGGTGGGAAATTACACATAATGACCTCTTTATTTGATTTGAGAACAGACCATGTTTCAAGCCCAAATGTCATTCTCTGACTCAAAATCACACCACTGACATCCTGAACTGCTTTGTGTGCAGGGTGTCATAACCGAACTTCCACATTAGGAACAGTAGCAGCAAATGAAAAAAAAAACAACCAACAGAACCCTGCAGCAGGTAACTGCAGCCTCTGTTAGAAGAGGGTAGAAAGAGCTTCTGACTGCTGCCAGAGAACGGACACTCTGCTAATTATTTCCATCAAATGACCTTAATTGTATGGTTGGATGCAGAAAGCAGAGAATTAGAAAATCTATTCTTTTGACTTGGGAAATGCTGAGATCTGAAAAGGCAGAAAATCTTACCAATTACTTCTGTACAGGTAGCCTCACTGATTCAGAAATGGAGATTTATAAACGGGTTTCTAAAATAGCATTGGTAAAAACTTAAAGTAGCCTTTCTGTTATTTTTGGGTTTTTTCCTTGCTCTATCCATACAGTGGTATTTTTCCTATTTTTCCTCTAGGATATGAAGAGCTACCGTTTTCTGATTCAAAGCATGACACAAACAATTAACATTAGCAATCCCAATAATGTGCCAGCATGGTTGAAAGCTAGCTGAATTAGTTGAATTATTTGCATGAAAATAATTGCAAAACATAACTTTAATAAAAAAAGTTTAGAAACCTTCTATTACTTCATGTAGCATTCCACTAATAATGATGTTCAATTAAGACTGCTGTCCCGAAGTCTGTCTGAAAGCAGCTGGAACGAGAAAACTGAGCATACTTTGCTGGAGTCCTTTCCCATTCCATGACTGTTGAAAAAGCAGGAAGAAGCATCATGGACAATACTTAAAAATGTTTTTCTAGGGCAGGCAAATTCCATGTACAAGCCATAAATGGCACAGAATGGAAAGAATACCTAACAACATGTTGTTTCCCAGGCTTTGTGCATGCTGTGGCCTATTTGTTTTCATCTACATGGAGGCCTCTCCTGCGGTCCTCATGGTTTCACCTCTGTGCTCATGTTCAACCAGTGCATATATTTTGGTATTCCTAATGCTTACAGATGGGAAAAGCAGCTGGAGAGGCTGGCAGAGAAAATGAGCCCCTTGGTGGCAGCTGCCTGAGGGAGTATAAATATTCTCACAGGAAATGGAACAGGCAGTTGCAAGAAAAGAATGAAAGCCTGGAAAAGAATGACAGACTTATTACAAGGACAGGTGAAACACTCAGGTGAAGAGGAGAAGCAGCAGCTTCCGTTAGAGTTAGGATGTGTATAGACCCTAAAAATAAAACCATTGTGGAACCATCTGTGCCTTTTCAAAAGCTTCTTTCTGCTGCCTTCAAACCTATCTTTAATCCAGGACACAGGGCATTGTGACTGCTTTAGACACAAAGGCGTAAAGCACTGATGTTTCTAAGGCTGGAAGGATGCAGCCAGCACAGCACAGAACAAGATTACCAGCAGGACAACCCCAGGGCAGGACCAGCCTGTAAATGCTCGCTCTCTGTGCCCAGCACTGCCTGGCTGCGTAGCACAGTGAATAGGGGTCAAAACCGGCACTCTGCAAACCACCCCTGAACAGTGTGAATAGCTATAAGGCACTGATCCATCCTGTGCTTCATTTGTAGTCAATGTACAAAGATAAATATTGCCCCTGAGAACTACGGGGTTAAATATGGGCTAATTGAAAAGCAGTCACTGGATACTCCATTCTGAGAACATGGCTGCAACCTTGATGGTGCAATCAGCTGTTCCATCGGAGAAAATTCCTCTGTTTGTTTCACAGGGATGGCAAAATCAGATGCAGATTATTTGGTACAGAATGAGACTGTGGTTTAGCTGGTTGAAAAAAGAGTAAGAAATCTGGTCTAATTTGCTTTACTAAATAGAGGTCAGTTGTCAGTTATTTCTTGAACCAGTAAGAACACAGGGCTGTGAAGTATCTTTTTAGCAGAAGCTACCTTGCACCTCAGGTTTTAGTACCGCATAACCAACTGACTTCAGCGTAGCAGGGCATGGTACATGGCTACCGCCCTTTGGGGTGTATCTAAAACATTGCCCTGTTGACAAAGGTTGTAGTTATCAGTCTGGACTGTGGGAGGCTGAATATTTTCTATGAAGTGGCCACTGCAGCTGGATTGTACAAATTAGAGTTAGGACTTCAGAAGCCAGAGACTGAGAGCTGATCTTAGTTACAGCTACTGGTTTGGAAATGTAAGGGTGCACAGCATGTCCTCATTCATAATCCCCTTGAGAAATTATAGGGGACTTTTTATATCTGAAATAAAATTAATTTAAATTACCAACTAGGGAATTCAGAGCTCATGGTTGGCTGTTCTTTTTTTTTTTTTTTTTTTTTTTTTTTTTTTTTATACAAAAAGATATAGGGAATCTACCCTTTCTACGAGCATAACATTCCTAAAAACTTACAATTGTGTGGTGTGACACTGGATAATGAGAATGTACTCATTATTAACCAGCACCTCCCCTAGAGNCTTTTCTCTTCTCTTAATACAATCATACAATTAGGAATGTTTATTAAATTATCGACATTTACAGATACTGTGTAGATAAACCAAGGAGGAAAGTCTGGGGCACTGATGTTGCTTTTCACACTCTTCTTGGCCTCATTTCCACAAAATCATAGTATGAAAAGTTTCCTTATTTTTTAGTATTTGACCAAGAATTCAGGAAACACTATATAGGATCAGTGCATTTGTCAAGGGCAATTCTAAACATCTAGGCTTGAAAACATCTTCTCTGATTCTCCTTCCCAGAGATTACTCGGAACAAGTTCTATTTTCAAGTAAATTGCACACCTATGCAGGATTTGTATCTAAACTGTAAAGACCAAACTTTGCTTTCTTACTTCCTCTGAAATGTTGGAAAAATTGCAAGGCTTGCTTCGCTGTCCCTAAAAACATTCCATCATCATCAATAGGAGGAAATAGCACAGACAAGTTTTAGCTAGCCAGTCAACATAGATCTAATCTTGCACAGGACAGTTCTGTTACCCAAATTTAAACAAGATAGCATCCATCTCCAAAAAACACTGCCTCATGGATAAAATCTTGGCAATAAAAGAAATTTATATAGGAAAATATTTCAAGCACAGGATAGGAAATGGCCTCCTGATTCTCCAAAACTCAGGTCAAAAAAATAATTGAGTCAAAGCCCTTCAAAAATTCCTGAAACTCTAGATTAATTCCAGGTTAAATTTTTCCTCCATTACACTGCTCCTGGATGCCTCTGCTTTGTGGGTTGGAAATCATCCATTAATATCCACTCACAAGTATATCTGTAGAGCACTTACTTATACACATTTCCTCCTGCACCGACATTGTCCTTGAGTGTAAGTAGCTCTTCAGTTTCTAATATTTACCCAACAGTGATGTATTTATAGGTAGCACTAATACTCCTTTTCAGCCTTCATATTGCTAGCCTGCAATGGCACAAGTTCAGATGAAGCTTATGAGACCTCCCACATTTTAAGAATATAGCTCTTTGGGCACACTTATTACTGATGTCATTTCAGGACTTCATGAGGGTTGTGCTCTTCTCTGCAAATTTTGCACTGAGATATGAGATGAGAGCGTAAAGCCAGTGGGAAGCAAGGAGATTGGCCTAAGGTATATCAATAGAAAATGTGTTTCTGCCCTTTATCAGAGTTGGTGAGATGCGACACTTCACAAGCTTTCAGGCACTTCAGATGTTTTGTATTCAAAGATAACCATCACCTTGCATATGTGCTTCTTTACAGAGCTCCACTGTTTTCATTCCTGCCTTACCTTGAGAACTTTACTATGGACTATTTCAGGGTGGGACAGAGTGCTATGTCTAAGCCTGCAGCTATTGCAGCCGCAAAAAATATGTACTGCCATTACTGGTATTTAGGATGAAATTTAAAATATCCCATGTGCCTGAATCGTTATTTAACACTCTGCTATTCTAAGTGGTAGATGGAATAGACTAGGTGGAAAGACAGAAGATGAAGGGAAAAAAAGGGAGCACTGACATGAACTGATAAACTTAGTTAATGCCGTGGCCTGGGACTTACTTGTTTTCCTCTTGCTCCACTACAGAAAGTCACATATGGAGGGACTGTGCTTTAGATCTGGACTCTGCTCTGCTCTAATCACACCAGATACCACAAGACCTTTAAGTGCAAACTGATACTAATTCTGCAAATCACCTACCCAGTTGATACATCCTCAGTATCTAGGTGCTGACTGGCATCAGATCACTTTGCTCTGTGGAACCCACTCTGAATGGATGCTCTACATCTCTTCTGAAAGGATTCTTAAAATCATTTAATCAAACTCTTCCATTCTTACTAACAGAGGCCCTGCAGTCTCACCAACTGCATGCCAGACTGAAAATCAAGAGGCAGCTCAAGGGAGTTTGGAACAGGGGAGGAAAAAGGAAAGTAGATCTTCCTCTCCTAAACACTTGGAGATGGTTGGGAGGCTGCAGGAGGGGTGGGGGATAAATTTTAAAGTGCCTATGTTGTTTCAAGAAAAAACTGTTTCAGTCTTTTGGGAGAAAAAATGTGTGACATTAGGAAATCCGTCTGTAATAACAACAAAGAAAGGGGACACTGCCTCAGACCTATGGGATGAGGAAAAAAGAGGTAAATTTAGGTGTTAACAGGAAAGCAAAATTTCCCTTGAAACCTGAATTTGCTTTTGTTACCACCACACAAGTGACAAAAGATGTTATGCAGTGTTTGCAGGTTTGTTTTATATGAGCTGCCCTTATCCAGCAACCTGTGCAGAAGGACAAATTATTTTTAATCTTCAGCCTATCTTCCTTTCAGCACCGTCCCTTATTAGATTCAAAACTCAGCAGGGACTTAAGTATTTCTCAGAACAAATACTTGTCTTCCCAGACTACTTCTTCAGTCACTACTGCCCCAATAAAACATCTTCTGATTGAATCCAGTCAGGTCACTGCTGTCTTTTGCCAGCACATTGTTTAATCACAAGTCAGGAATTTTACAAAGGACTCTTATTCCACCTCAGAGGCTGGTATAATAGCACACTAACAAAGGAAAACACAGGACAAAGCAATTTGGATTTCTGCATTATCAGCAACAGTAATGGAAAAATATGATTCAAAAGAACAAAAGAAGTTTTTGAATCTTTTTCTCTTGGTTGCCTGTTCCCCCCCCCCCCTTCCGCTTAATTGNGGTATAATAGCACACTAACAAAGGAAAACACAGGACAAAGCAATTTGGATTTCTGCATTATCAGCAACAGTAATGGAAAAATATGATTCAAAAGAACAAAAGAAGTTTTTGAATCTTTTTCTCTTGGTTGCCTGTTCCCCCCCCCCCCTTCAGCTTGATTGGTATTACTGATAGGAGGATTCCTCCTCTGGAAAATTTCTGCTTTACTAGTGCAAGAATGTGATTATGTGGGGCAATGAGAGCCCTGCCAGTGGGAACTACCTCTGTGCACCTGAGGGATGGCTCAAACCTTTACTTAATGAGAACATATAGATTGAGATTGACAGTAGTGCAGATACATTTAACAATGCCATGTGAAGTGCCCTGAACAAGTCTCTCCAGATCCTGTGTTGGAGGTCAACACAGCTGTACAGCACATTTGATTTATACACAAATTCTCATTTTTACTTCTCAACATATTTTTTT
>NDXB01005154.1:0-48435 GCA_002631895.1 Agapornis roseicollis
TGACCTTATCACTCTCTACAACTTCTTGAAAGGAGGTTGTAGATAGGTGGGGGTTGGTCTCTTCCACCAGGCAGCAACGGACAAAACAAGAGGACACAATCTCAAACTGCGCCAAGGAAGGTCCAGGTTGGATATTAGGAAGAAGTTTTACACATAAAGAATAATAAACTATTGGAACAGTCTGCCCAGAGAGGTGGTGGAGTCACCATCCCTGGATGNAGAGGTGGTGGAGTCACCATCCCTGGATGGGTTTAAAAAAGAGGCTGGATATGGCACTTGATGACATGGTTTAGTGGAGGTGTAGGGCATGAGTTGGACTTGATGATCTTGGAGGTCCCTTCCAACCTGGTGATTCTTTGTGAAAGTGTGTGGAGTTTTTTTATAATTACAGTAATGGCACAGTAGTAAAAACTGAAAATAAAAAATATGAAAACATACACTACTTATAGGATAAATTAAAAATGTTTGGAATGTGGGCAGTGCAAACCTTTCAACCCTCATTTTGCAGTGCCTTATTTTTCAGTTTTACAAAGGGGACAAGCTTAATTGTATTTTGTAATATTCTTCATTAGGAACTGTAGTGATAGAACAAGGGGTAATGGGTTCAAACTTAAGTATCGGAAAGTTCAGGTTAGATATAAGGAAGAAGTTGTTTACTGTGAGCCTGGGGAGGCACTGGAATGGGTTGCACAAAGAAGTGATAAATGCTCCATCCCTGGCAGTGTTCAAGGCCAGGTTGGACAGAGTCTTGGGTGCCATGGTTTAGCGTGAGGTGTCCCTGCCCATGGCAGGGGGTTGGAACTAGATCTTAAGATCCTTTCCAACCCTAAATATTCTATGATTCTGTGATTCTATGATTCTATGTGGTATAGCTGGATATATTATATGTTAACTATTACAACAGTTGTGCAACTGATGTACACCACTGTCTTCACACTTTCCTGACACATGGCTTCCTCACAGACAGGTCACTTTAGGTCACAAAGTTGTTTGCTGCTTTAACAGTCCAAATTTGTTATGTCAGGGAAAAAACACAGGGAATGACAAAGGCAATCTCCAATCTCAGAGTCTCATAAGTGCAAGAAAATGTTCATTTCATATTTTAGTTCCAGTCCTGGCAGCCCAGTTAAATTGTTATTAACTAATATCAAAGATATTTGATATTAGACCAGTGATGATGTGAAATGAAGCTACTGAATAAAAAAAGAACACTAGAAGTAATATTGTGCTCAGAGCATTAGATTCATTGAAGAATATTAAGGTTTGATTAATTTAGAGGCTTTACCAAATAGTGTCAGTTCTCTATGCATCAACCCTTTGACCATCTACTCTTTTCCACAAGATGTGCTGAGTGCAGTAGATCATGTGAGGAGAATGAAAGCTGCTGTCAGAAAGCTGCCATTTCTTTGTGCACAGATCTACATCTTCTTTATATTTTGCTTACAGAAAAATGGTGTGGTGCCAGAAAAACAGACCATCAGGTGAGCTCAAGCCAACAGAATTAAGCAGACACATGGACTTCAGTAGCATTCCTTTTAAAAAGAGCTTCACATTTATTCTGCAGCAAATAGATAGAAAATTATAGCAAGTACTTTTAATAAACTTGACTAGTTTAAATTAATAACCCAAGAGTCTTCTGTTCCTGTAATTCTGAGTTCCCACAGATCTCGAATTTATCATGAATTTATCATGAATAAAGTACATTTAACCTTCTGGAAAAGATCAAAACTGAAGCTGTGGGGAAAGCATATTGTTAAGGCTTTTAGAGCACCGACTGCTCTGTGCGCTTCAAAGACTGGTGATGAAGTTCAAACTGCTCACGTGATTTGCATTAGGTCAGAATCAAAGTGCTGTATTGATATATTAGCAACATGTAATTAACTGGCAATCAGTGAACCATACATCCAGGATCAATATCAGCAATCCATCAGGTACATCACATTGCCAGATGCTTACATAATGTTAATAAGCACACGTTTCAAAATATCATTCTGCAACTAATTCCCCATAACCTGTAATCACACACATGCACATTGCCTCACCAAAGCATAGTTTGCCATCACAAATTGGAAGTACATCTATTCGTTCATGTGCCATTAATGCTCCAGCTTCACATGCAGCTGTGCTGCTTTAACAATGTGCTCATCTACCTCTCAATAAGAAAGGTCCCCTCATACACAGACATCCTCACACCCCAAGTGTGAGGGTCCCTTCTAGTTATCCCTGTACTATCAGCCCATCAGCAGGGTTCAGGTTCATCATGGTATCTGGCAGGGAGGATGCTCTATCAGGCTTTGGGTGGAGATCATGATACCAATGGGATAACTTCTGGAAGTATCACTCTTGGCTTGACTGCCACTCCAATGTATCTTTCCACAGTCACAAATTTTCATGTTTCTTTTACTCTTCAGGCAGACTCATTCCTGGCTTAGAAAGACGCTTGGTAATGTGGTTTAATATGACTGGTGGTTGATTTATGCAGCTTTGTCATTTTAATTTCCTTTCAGTGTTATCAGTTTTTGGGAAAACACCTTGTCAGGCAGTTTCAGATATTACATTCATATATGCTGTGTACACTCCCAATCTTATTGTATCATCTGTTGCTATCCAAGCCATATTGCCAAGATTGTTCAGACTCCCCCATACACAGGATAAAAAGACTGGTGTTGGACTGGACACTGTGAAAGTGTATTTGTTTGGACAGCTTTTTCTATGCTGAAATCAAGGGCAAAATATTGCCCCATGGTAGGAGAGAAACATGGATAGATCCATTGCCAAAACGTATGCCAGATTATAGAGTTCACATGAATTTTGTATCTTTCCAAGATCAAGTCCTGCTCTGGATCAGGCAGTATAGAAATTGTACCTGGGGGCTCTGCTGCTTAATACAGTCCATTCTGTGGCTTCCTTATCTCTCTGTTTCTTGTTTCCTAAAGGCTTGTTTCCTTGCAAATTTGTATAAAGCCTTCTAATATTTAAAGTCATTATATATTATGAATCAGAGGTCTTGGGTTTGGGTCAGTCTAACAAAGTGGCCACCATTTCTTTCAATGACCTGCTCTCAGTAAATCACCATTTCTGGGCTTTACAATTTGCTGTGTTGCAGATATTTGGGGGTTTCAGCCCCATTTAACAACCATGAAATAACATCCTCTTCATAGTGATATCATTCTCTGGACTAAAACCTTTTAGTTTCATTATTATGATAATTTTGCAGCTCTTCCAATAGCAAATTCTTCTGTTTTCTTAAAGATTCATACCTGCACATTAATTTATTTTTAAGCAATCTATAAGTGATTAAATTCTGTCATTTTCTCCCTCTTTATTTTTTCCCCAAAAAGCACAATCTGCCCTAACTTCAAAATGAAAGTACAGCTATTTTCTATCCTTCATACACAGAACTTTGAGCTTTACAGTTTAAAGCCTTGACCTTGATTCACATTACCTGTCTCAAACATAAACATCTCTTTACTTTTAAACCTGGTCATCATATCACTAAAAATCCATCCGTCTTTCATTTCTCTCACAAAACTTCCTGGTCCAAAGCATCCGAGCTAATAGAAGGACTTCAGTATTTTATCAGGTGATGTGAGCTAAAACATTTTCATTCTCATATAATAGATTTATGGACTATAAAAGCCAGGAATACCCATTAAGGTGATCTAGTTTTGAGTTGCTCAGAAAAAGAGTCTGTACTACTTCATCCAGTACTTCTTCCATGAAGTTTAACAACTTGACCAGATTATGGCTCCAGAAAAATGGTATTTAGGACTTGTTCATTTTTTTAAACTTTGAATAGCTGCAAATTTTACCTGTCCCTATGCCATGTAGTTTAACAACTTGACCTTTTGANATTATGGCTCCAGAAAAATGGTATTTAGGACTTGTTCATTTTTTTAAACTTTGAATAGCTGCAAATTTTACCAGTACTTCTTCCATGAAGTTTAACAACTTGACCAGATTATGGCTCCAGAAAAATGGTATTTAGGACTTGTTCATTTTTTTAAACTTTGAATAGCTGCAAATTTTACCTGTCCCAAGGGTAAATTTGCTTTAAGCTTAGTATTTTGAGTACCGTGACTGTGCAGGGTGCTGAGAGCTTTGTTATGGGGAAATTCACACACTCCAGACAGTCTTCTCCAGTAAAAGAAGACTTGAACAAAAATATTGCATTTACTGTTTTGGTAGGTTTAGCATTTTGCCTTTTGGAACTTCAGCTCTTTACCTTATAATCAGAAATAATAAGGGTTTGTTTCCTACTTGGGAAGTTTGATGTAATCCCATTAGAAATTATATCCTTAAAATATGTCATGCATATATATATAGATGCTTATATATATATGCCCTAAAAGCATCCTTCACTGCAATCCGTCACTGAGTTCACAAAATTGATATTCAATTTAAACAAGTGCTGGTCACACACGTAAAGACAGAAGAGCAAGAGTTTCAAAATTATACCTCGTGTTCCAAAGATAGGTCTGTAGTTTTCCAAAATGTAGGTCCTGTTTTGAAGGTTGGGAGTTCATCTTGATCCCTATAAAACAACTGCACAAATTTCAATGTGGTGAGAGATTTCCACTTGAGATTAAGCACAACCCTGTGAGCTATAGTACTCTTTACACTAAGTGTTCTCCTCTGACAACAGAGGAAAGCAGAGTCGCTCTATCACATAAACCATTATTTATAGATCTGGTCTGTTTGGTTGAATTTGTGGGTATGAATTGACCATATATTGCCCTTCAACTATTTTTACTTTGCTCTAAATGCTATTGATACATTTATTGTATTTTTAACAAAATAATAACGCTGTACCTTTTTTGTTATAAAGTATTTGATTGATTGATAGATTGATGTAGTTTTCTTTTTATTGTGTAGACATAAGACAGAGAATGAAGAAGGAAGTAATGCTTTTATTATTCTTTTGGTAGGATTATCATTTTTGAATTCACAACTGATCAAATCTGACACATCCAAAGCGATACGAATAGTGTATCAAAATAAGGACTAGAGTTTCTTAAGGCATTCTGAGAGTAGCTGATACATGTAAGTTGCTGATATGTGCAGGCTTTTTCCCTTCTGGCAAGCAAAAGTGAAGAACACACAGCTAACAGTTGAGCACTAATGCTCTATCTAAAAATTGTTACAATTGTGTTCACATTTCTGTTGCTGCCTGAAAGAAGCCGTACCCTACCCCAAGGTGTGTCTCCAAACACAGAGGGAGATCCTGTTTAAATGTGTAAATCAGGAAATCATACTCTAGATGGCAAAAAAAGGTAACTAACCACCGGTATTTGGCTGATGAATGAGATTCACTGCCATATCAATGCTGTGCAGATTATTGCTCTATTTTAGTCTTAAATTTTATTTTATCACATCTTAGGAAAAACATGAAGTACACTGAAAAAATAAATCGATTTTTTAGTAACACAAAGGGAGATTAATTATTTCAATGCCTTAAATATTTTTCTGTAGAAAGCGTGTATGACTTGCCAGGTATACCTTGTATCTTGTGCTGGCTCAAAGCTCATCATATTAACAAAGCTGAGGGCTGGGTAAACTCTTCAAGTAATGCATTGTTTCTACCCTGCTGCTGTGTTGAAAAGGCTGTTTCTTCAGCTACTCTCCATGTGTGGTACTGTCATCAATACAGGACAACTGGAAAGCAGCTCACTGGAGAAATGGCCAGGAAGCCAAGAAGATGATAAACATTGTGGTAGGCAAGTGCATGATGCGACAATAAAATAAATCTCTACTGATAGCTGTGTGTTTCTGTATGTTTGTGAAAAAAAAGCAGAAAAAAGAATGTCCCTTTCCTACATTCCAGTGCAAATGCATTTTTGAGAAACAAGTAATGGGAGGAGATAGCAGCTGGACTAATAACAGATGGGGCAAAGCTCAGAAGACAGAAGGATGCACACTTGTAATTCCAGAATTGACTTAAGGATCAGTCCCCTCTAGGGTCATATTTTGCAGTGGCAGGTTGTTAGAGATGTGGGTTACGATGTACATCCTTGGAGCAGGATCATGAACAGCAAATATCTGATCCTGCTTATCCAAGTGGCTGCAAACTCTACAAATGCTCTCCTATTATTGTTTCTTTTAGCCATAATCTGGAGGTTTCATTGAACCCTCCCCCTTTGCCTTGCTCAGGGTGTCCCATGTACACTGGAGCAACATGAATTTATATGGGCTGATTCACAGTCCTCTTCCCAGAGGGCAGTGAGTCTAGACCATCAGCACAGGACCATGTTGAACACAAGGCATGACTGCCCAGTAATCAGAAGCATATGGCACAAACATGCAATCACCCCATGAGCTGAACCAGCAAAGGAGAGCTTGTGGCTGAATGCCAGGGTTGCAATAGGTAGGTGACAGCCAGTCAGGATGACCCTACATAGTAGAGGACACACAAATAAAAAGAAAGGAAAAGCAAGCTTTTAGTCTTTAGCAGAAGTTTTAGTCTTTAACAGAGGTTTTAGTCTTTAACAGAGGTGCTAGTCTTTAAATGCTGTTAACAAATTGAGCCAGCCCTTCAGTAACCAGTCCCAAGGTAGGTTTTATTCCATGCATTAAAGCAATAGTGATTCACAGCAGGAAAGATATGTGGAAGCAATCCATTTTAATATGAAAACTTATACCCCATGATGAATTTTAAGGTGAGACACCACAAGTGATTTGGTGGTAAAGTACATCAAACCTTCTCTCTTGCAGCCAGCACTAGACACCCAGCTGCTGTAAACCAGCCAAATTCCACTGATTTCAAAGAAAATTGTATGAGTTTTCAGTAGTGAAAAAGATGTTCCGGATCTTCCAAAGCAAATCCTTTTGCTTCTTATATTTCTTCAAATGACTTTAAAAAGGGATTCTGTAACCAGTAGGTGACAGCATAGTGTCACCAGGAAAATGGTTGTAGTTATTAAAACTGCAAGGAGGTGAAAATGCAGGAGTTGTTTGGGTTTTGTTTTGGATATTTTATATTGAGACCTTATTATCATTACTTTAGTCATGGTTATTCTCTTGTTAATCAGTTTTTTACTTTAATGTTTTAATTACTAAGAAAAGTTAACCCACAGGATTTTGCTTGCAGCGTATCTCCAGGGTTATTTTTGTGACAAGAATAGAGGAAATGATGGTATTTTCCCATGAGGGAAACCACATTACACTGGAATACATGTCAATAAAACTCGAATATTTATTTAAAAGGACTCTATTTTGCTCTATAAAATTATTGTTAACCTGAAAAAGAGGGTTTATACATATACATATACATATACATATACATATACATATACATATACATATACATACCTATTATGTTAAAGCACAAATAAGCACCAAAAAAATGTCGACCTAGTTGCTGAGTNAAAAAATGGGTTTATACATATACATATACATATACATATACATATACATATACATACCTATTATGTTAAAGCACAAATAAGCACCAAAAAAATGTCGATTTTGGGGAAGTTCCTTGGCATCTTATTTGTTTCCCAGTGCAGATATTTGCTTTTGCTTTGTTTGGTGGATTTCTAAAACACCATACAAGGCTGTTTAACAAAATCCATGTAGCAGGATTCACACCAGGTAAGATGCACAAAGCAGCAGCAGATGCAATGCGAAGCTTCCTGAGCAATAACAGTTCTGTAAAAAATTACACATTTAATTCCCTGGTGCGAATTCCTCCTTCACCTCTGTTTTCCTTTCTGCTGTCTGATGTAACAATCCCTCTGACTACCTATTTAGCATCTGCTATGGCATGTGATTTTCTATGACAAGTGAATTGTTTCAGGCTTGGTGGAGGCAATACATAGGGACTTGGAAATTCTGAAGCTGCCTGGATTTGTTATGTACCAAGCAACCTTAAGCTGTAGCATACTTAATTCTATTTCATTCTAAGGCATTTCACAATTGAATTATGTATGCAATGATATAGTAATACAGTGCTAATACAGTTTCTGTACCAAATTGTATGGCTGTGTTTAGGTTTGCTTGTTTGTGTCTTTCTTTCTATTTTTGTTTATAGTAAGTAAGCTTTGCTGCTGTCTACACGAGAGAGAAAGGGAGTGAACAGGCACTTTCCATAGCCACATCTCCACTAACATTTTAACTGGATCATCTTCTGCCTTGCACCATGTAGCTTTGTGGCTGCAATAAAGAATGGTCCAGCTGTATAGGGATGACAATTCTACCCCTTTGAGTAGCTAAGGAGCAGAGGCTGATTTCTTAACAAAATACTTTTCATGTGTGTGTTGCATTTCTCAACATGTTAACTGCACTGTGTGTTTAGTCACTTTGGAGCTTCTCTATGGATTTATGATAGAAACAAATCTCTAAGAGAAAACAAAGCAAATCCCAAGCCCTTAACCCTCTCTTCTGCAGTGGGTGCATTCTGAAGAAAATACCTTCATGCAAAGCTGTATATTTGTTTATATGAGTGAAAAATGGGCTGTTCTGTTGTAATAAAGATAAAGACATTTCAGGTCACTTCATTGCCTCTTGTCAGGTTTCTCTGCATACTGAATAACTGCAATATTGATGATGGAGAAGGGATATAACTATCTTATTGCAGCTGTGTGCAGCCAACCGTATCCTGTGCTGCATCCAAAGGAGCGTGCCCAGCTGGTCAAAGGAGGTGATCCTGCCCCTCTACTCTGCTCTCAGGAGACCTCACCTGGAGCATTGTGTGCAGTTCTGGTGTCCTCAACATAAAAAGGACATGGAACTGTTGGAACAAGTCCAGAGGGGGCCACGAAAATGATTGGGGGACTGGAGCATCTCCCATACAAAGACAGGCTGGGAAAGTTGGGGCTGTTCAGCCTGGGGAGGAGAAGGCTGCGTGGAGACCTCATAGCAGCCTTCCAGGATCTGAAAGGGGCCTATAGGGATGCTGGGGAGGGACTCTTGGTTAGGGACTGTAGTGACAGGACGAGGGGTAACGGATTAAAACTTAAACAAGAGAGGTTTAGATTGGATATAAGGAAGAAATTCTTTACTGTTAGGGTGGTGAGGCACTGGAATGGGTTGGCCAGGGAGGTTGTGAGTGCCCCATCCCTGGCAGTGTTCAAGGCCAGCTTGGATGAAGCTTTGGTTTAGTGTGAGGTGTCCCTGCTTATGGCAGGGGGTTGGAACTGGATGATCTTAAGGTCCTTTCCAACCCGAACTATTCTATAATTCTATGATCAAAATCCCTTTCACATTGATAATAATATTCCTTGGAATGAGCANAAGGGGTAACGGATTAAAACTTAAACAAGAGAGGTTTAGATTGGATCTAAGGAGGAAATTCTTTCCTGTTAGGGTGGTGAGGCACTGGAATGGGTTGGCCAGGGAGGTTGTGAGTGCCCCATCCCTGGCAGTGTTCAAGGCCAGCTTGGATGAAGCTTTGGTTTAGTGTGAGGTGTCCCTGCTTATGGCAGGGGGTTGGAACTGGATGATCTTAAGGTCCTTTCCAACCCGAACTATTCTATAATTCTATGATCAAAATCCCTTTCACATTGATAATAATATTCCTTGGAATGAGCACTAGAGTGATTCTTCCTCTTTTCCCCTTCTAACTTAAAAAAAAAAATATATANTTTAGTGTGAGGTGTTCCTGCCCATGGCAGGGGTTTGGAACTGGATGATCTTAAGGTCCTTTCCAACCTTAACTATTCTATAATTCTATGATCAAAATCCCTTTTACATTGATAATAATATTCTTTGGAATGAGCACTAGAGTGATTCTTCCTCTTTTCCCCTTCTAACTTAAAAAAAAAAATATATAAAATGAAGCATAAAGGCAAGGTGAAAAATCAAAGGAGAGAAAATGTATTCAAACAAGTAATGGTTTACAAGAAGCCACAAAGAGCTAAAGTGCAGTTTTAAGAGGTGGCTCGATTAGTGGTAGGATGTAACAGCATTGGTTCAGACAATGACTTCTGGTTCAAAATCAGGTCTTCTCTGTTTTTCCCCTTTCATAGGGAGCTGTGTAGGTCAGAGATGAACGAATGAGTGACCTCCATGTGATCAGATCCATGCAGAGCCTCAGAGGTAAAAGACAGGGTGGTACTTGCTTTCTTCCAGCCTTCAGGAGCCTCCTCCATCTGTTATGACCTTTAAAAGATAGTCAAAAGTAGCTTTGCAATGGCACTGACCAGCTCTATCAGCACTTCTGGGTGCATCTCATCAGGTTACAGGGTTTTGTTCATCTCCTGTTAATTTAAATGCTCCCTAACATGATCCTTTTGCAACACAGTTAAGTTTTTCTTGTTCCAGACTTCCCCCCTTGAAGGCTGGTTTTAGCAGTACAGACCAAGGCAAGGAAGGCACAACATGAAGTACTGTGGTATGGAAAACCCCTTTGGCTAGTTCAGGCCAGATGTCCTGTCTCTGCTCCCTCCTGGCTTCTTCTGCCCCTTCCCACTGGAAGAGCAGGGGAGACTGAAAAGTCCTTGATCAGGGTAAATGCTGCTGAACAACAACTAAAACACTGGTGTGTTATCAGCATTGTTCTCAGACTAAAGCGAAGCCACAGTGCTGCACCAGATACTAGGAAGAAAATTAACTCTACCCCAGCTGAAACCAGGACAAAAGTATAGTGTAGAGAGCACAACATTCCCTTCCTCTGCTCATAAATTTGTTCCAGCTCATGCTTCAAAGGTCAGTGCATGCAGGGACACTGTAGCAGATGAAAAAGGTAAACTGGATGAATTGATGAACACTGGAGGAGAAAGAAAGCAATCCTTTACTGTAGAAAGGGATTAGAAGTTTCCATAACATCATCCTACAGGTAAGACGAGCCTAGATGAATTCACCATTGTGAAGAAATGTGCATTTGACATTGTATACATGTAAAAAACAAATAAGACATACCTGAGTTTAAAATAAAAGAGGTATAAAATATTGAAATTGAAAAAATCCCTTATATTGTTCACATAGAGCAAATTTCATAGTCATTTCTAGTCTAGAAGTATGATTGCATAGAAGAACTACCTGAATCTAGTAGCACTCAGGGGCTGGGGTAGTAGTGTAGTGATAGGACAAGGGGTAATGGGTTCAAACTGAAATAGGGGAAGTTTAGATTGGATATAAGGAAGAAATTCTTTCCTGTGAGGGTGTTGAGTTGAAGCACTGGTTGCCCAAGGAGTGCTCCATCCCTGGCAGTGTTCAAGGCCAGGTTGGACAGAGCCTTGGGTAGCACGGTTTAGTGTGAGGTGTCCCTGCTTATGGCAGAGGGTTGGAACTAGATGATCTTAAGGTTCTTTGCAATCCAAACCATTCTGTGATTCCATGATTCTATGCATTGTGACGTGTCGTGTAGAGAGAAGGAAAACTCTGAAACACAATTCCAAAAAGAATTTTTCATCAATTTTGTCAATTAAAACTTTTATTATTTAATTTTTAACCTACTCATATGTCTATAGAATTCCTACTTCATTTTAAAGTCTGACATTTCAGGATAAAATGTTAATGAAAACATTTTTCTACTTCAGTATTCATTAAGAGTGATAGACCATCTCTGGGGGTGGCTGAAGGATTTTAATTAGTAAAATAACAGTTACCAGTAGTTGCATTATGTCCACATTTATATCTTTTGAATTGAGTTTATATTACTCTGAATCGATTTAAAAATCAATTCATTCCCTTTCCTTTAATAGTTTGTATTAACGAATCTTTACAAGTAAAAGTTTTCTTTGAACTACATAAAAATGACATATTTAATTTTTTGAAGGAATGGATTAAAGTGACTCCTGGTAAATGTAAGTAGAGTTTTTACTTTAATGATGTTTACTGAAAGAGATTAAAATTTATTGTTCAAGTATTTATTGTAGTTATTTATACTGCCTCCATTATCACAGTTCCTAAGTGTATCTAATCCTCCAGTTTTATTTTGACAATACTTTTTGGATGCTCAGGTACTATCATTTAACAAGCAATCTGGAACTGAAGAAATTCAGATCAGTCAAATAGCATTTCTAGGACAAATAAATGAGTTCAGACATCGTTGAACAAGTGCCAATGAGACTACCTTTGGTCTAAGACCAGGATGGCTATTTCAGCTTATTTATGTATAATGTCTGTTAATGTAATTAGAGGGACTTGAGAAGTCCGTTCTCTACTTGGGATGTACTGTCCTGATAAATGTTGCTAAGAGATATCACATGTTAGAACATGAGGCTAAAGTCAGAAGTGGTATCATTTACGTTTCTCTTTAGTAGCATAAACATATGTTTTGTGTCATGCTATATTATTTAGTGTTGGTGTATCCTTAAAGCCTTCTGAAAGCATTAAGACATGACTGAGATGGACCTGAAAGTTAGACATAAGCCTGCTAAGATTTAGGCTCAAGCCCTGTTTAACTGGCCCATCAGATATAAGTCATCTGTGCTTTCTAGGTTAATGTTAATTTTCTGGGATGACTGTATTTGTTATGTATACTTCAGCAGTTATTTTGGGTTGTGTCATCATTCTCTGCCCTTCACCCCTTATATTAAGTATAAAACTGTTTTAGTGAAATAATGATAATATTACCATTCCATGCACAGAAAGTAAAGTTCAGTGCAAACGTTTACAGTTACTGACTTCTCAAGCTTCCTTTGAGAAAAGCATAACCCCCCTTCTTCCTTCCTTTTGTCATCCTCACCAATTACTTTGGCCATTCATTTTGGAGAATTAGAAGAATTATGATTCTTTCATTCTTCTCCACTTCAAGCCATCTCTACATGAACCTGTTACCAGTATAATTACCAAGTTCTGTAGCTGAAGTCAAAACCTGAGCAGAAAATTAAACAAGGACCTTCAACCTATAACATTTTAAATAGGGTTGTAGAGAGAGGAAAGGTGATTTAAGGTGGGAGGAGACAAATCTTGGGCTTATTTTATGGTAAAGATGGTGGTGCTATCCTGGGATTTAGGACTCAAAGTCCATGTATGACTTTATACAGTCCCATATATTAATCTATAAACTTATTGCCGATGCAGATGAAAGGGTTTCTGCTTTTCAGAAACCTTTAAGTGTTCTTGGAAAAACTTTGAGGTTACATCTTTGAAGTATCTGTAAAAGTCAGATGTGTTGTCACTGCTACCTTTAGATTTTTACAGCATAGATTTCTACATTTTCACCTTAAGCTTGCTTTTTGTTCAGGTCAAACCCTCTGACCTGTTCTAGGTTAGGACACACTGTGTCATTGAGCTCCTCCTCCATAAAATCCATAAGAAGTCTACCATGAGCTGAATGGTTACAGAGATGTGTATTTCCTCCATGTAATTTTTATGACACCTGAGGTTTTTTTTGATTTCTTTTTTCCTAAGTAACTTAGTTGTCTTCTGTACAAATTAAATAACTGTGTTTCAAAAGCAATAACACTATTTCTCTATCTCATTGAGAGTTTGAGAGTCTAGATGGCTACAAAAGATATGATAATAAGAGCAAGAAATCTGTTTTAACTAGATCTTCAGTCAATTCAGGTATCCTTACTGAGATATTGATAAAATCTGTCATATTTTAAGGGTTGTATTTAATATACTTAATTACTAGTCAGAAGTTATGTTTCTATATGTAGTAGAAAAAGCATAGTTACAACTGGTGTATATTGGTGCCCTTGGATGAAATATTATTCTCATAATGTATTTATCTACCATAAAAGCAATTCTAGGGTAAGACAGTAGTGCTGTCTGTTGTTATAATGTTGTTAAGCATCGTGGCCCACTGGGTGGACAACCAACCTGGGCTTTCCACATCGGTCTAACATGCTTCCACAATTCCTCCAGTGATCTAGAAATAACCTAGGACAAATCACTTTGTCACTCTTCTCACCTATAGCAGTCATAATTGTACTTTTGTCTTTTGCAAAGTGACTGGAGATTACCAATAAATATCTACTGTACAAGCTATGCAATCTGTTATTGCCCATTTCAGGACAGGTTTTAGTTAATATTTAAATTTGATTAGCTTGCTTGTTGCTATGTAGCCAGAAGAACTGCTCTTGCTTAAAGTTTGCATATACTGAAGTTCTTTACTAAACTGAGAGTTAAATTCTCTTTATGGGAAAAACTGACATTTAATAGCACATAGGGGTGTACTTTCATATTGGTTCTGCAGATATTCATAATAAAGCTGCCATAATTACAATGAAGAAGGTAGACCCTAATGCTTTGGCAAACGGTTTTGGTTTAATTCTCCCATGCCAAGAATTAGTGTTTACCTATTAATCAAATTGTGACTTACATAAAGGCTACAAAGAAATTCAGTGCTGGAAGTATTAGGCATTCTTACCTTGCAGTTTTGTGTCTCAAGCTATCTTTTCCACATTATACAGACTGGTTTGCAAAAACAATGAAAACCCATCTTATTTTGTGCAATCTCCATTATAAATGCCAAGTATCCTTAAGAAAGCAAGGTTAGTATTTTTAAAATAGATTGGTTTTATGCTGATTTATCCTAAATCTTTTTTAAAAGCTCAGACTGACTTTTCATGCTATCACATTATGTAAGGCTCCCTAAATTACAGTCTCTTGCAGCATTAATTGGAGCGTATGTGGCTGTCCATGAATTCATTTTGGGCTCTCAGGAGATGGAGGTCATGCCATATCTCATAAGAAAGGCAATTTATGCCAGATTTGTAATAAAGTTTCAGATTAAACATGTGATAGTTTGATAGCTTGAACACATGTTGTACACCTTTGCTCAACAGACGAGCTCACTTGCATGCAGATAGGTACCATGGCTAGGAAAAGTCTTCTCCTTATTAAGCTTTATTTTACAACTCTGCTTAGTGGAAAACTATTCTTTATTCACATTATATTCCTCCTAGAAAATGCAAATGTATTCTCACATTCCCAAGGCAAATATCAAACAGACACAGGAGCAAAGCCTTTCCATCATCATTATATTCCTATCCTGAACAGATGTGGATTAGTGACGCCTTATTGCCAAGATCACAATCTGTACTGAAATAAATGGATGTTACTCTGAAACTCACCATGTACTTTAATTTGTTATTTCCTAAGTTCTTCCAGGAACTGTGGAAGAATAAAAACAGGATAATAAAGTCTGCAGCTGATAGCAAATACTTTGGGATTCCATTCCAAAGTTTTTGAGCTTTCTAATATTCCACAGTTGTCCCTTGGTCCACTTTATTATATAAAATTTATAATACAAACTTTATCATGACATCTAGGATTATAGTTATTCTTATTGTAGAGTTATTTTGGTTAGTAACTTATAAACCACTTTTACCAGTAGACAAGAAGTTCCATCATCTTCAGATTAACAAAGTAGGTTTTGGAAGCTTTTAACACTGTAGGATAAAGAATAGAAGAGAAGGCTTCAGATAAACATTAGAGTAACCTTCCAGTACCTAAAGGGGCCTAAAAGAAAGCTGGAAGGGAACATTTTAAAAGGACATGTAGGGATAGGACAAGTGGGAATGGCTTTAAATTGAAAGAGGGTAGATTTAAATCAGATAGTAGGAAGAAATTTTTCCCTGTGAGCATGATGAGGCCCTGGCACAGGGTGCTGAGAGGAGCTGGGGCTGCCCCATACCTGCCAGTGCTCAAGGCCAGGTTGGACAAGGCTTGTATCAACTTGGTGTAGTGGAAGGTGGCCTTGCCCATGGCAGGGACTTGGAACTGGATGAGCTTTAAGGTCCCTTCCAAACAAAACCATTGCATGACGTTATGATTCTATAAACATCTCTTGGAGACTTTCATAGTCTAAGTGAAGTTTTCTTACAATGGAAAGATGAACAAGGTGAACTTTTGAGGTTGTTTCTGTACTTACTTGGCTACATTCCCATCTTAAAATTATCAATTTAAGAAATTGATAATTTGTAGGGGAGATGATTGGTTTAAGGTCATTGGCAGGAAAGCTGTTTCCAGTTCAAAGCTGGGAAAATCACCGAAATCTGTCCTTACTTCATCTTTTATTTTCATGGATGTCTATTTAAACTATGACTCTATCCGAATTTAGATTTAAATAAAGCAGAAGAATTAATTCTGTGCAACATAAACCAGTCATAGGAAAGGAACATTAAATCTATCTATAAGTATCCTTTACTCTGTCAGTTTTTAGTATACAGTGAGTATATAATTCTGGCTAAAACTGTGTGCTCGATTTGAGAAGAACAAGATGATAGCTATCATTGAGTTAAATATACCATTAAGTTAAGAAATAAGTTATGCCTGAGATTTACCATATTCTTTTACTACATTTTCATGATTCTTCAGCCTAACAAGTACTAGGGTATCAGTAAACAAGATCTTTATGCTAGATGGGTAAAATTCCCAGAAGGCCTCTGCTAGAAGTAGATTGATTTCTGTCAAAATCTGGGGAATGTTTCTACCCTCATTAGCCTTTCCAGTCCATTTCATGTTTGCATAATGAAAGTTTATGCTTACTTTGAGTCTGACTTTCGATTTTAATGAGTGGTTCTTACACCTATAGTCAAATTAGAGCAGTCACCAGAGCTTATTTCTGTAATAACAAAACAGCATTAATGTGTCTTGAGTTTTAGTTTGCTAAGTATTGTGTATAACTACAAATAATATGAATAACACAATCTTTAACCCCATTGCAACGTATCCCTGTATATTGGGAGTTTATTGAACTATAAAAAAATAATCGTGCCGTATTCTGAATACATAAACATGAGCAGGGAATCTGGGAGGGAAAAGAAGAAATTTTTGAGGACTTGCCTTTAAAACATATAGTTTTAGATAAAGTGTATGAACCCTGGTGCCTCTTTTTTTTCTCTGGAGTCACTAATATGAACCAACATTAATTACTTGTATCCATATATTAAGGATAAATTTAGGCCTGTTTCCTACCTGAAGATAGAGAACCTGTCCTGATGCTAATTAAGAGAAAGGCTGCAAAATTTAAACACTAGAATTTCTTACAGAGACAACAAAAAATAAATCTGATAAATATACATAGTAATTTGAAAACTATAGGGCTGAACTGTTTCTGCTTTTACCAGAGTATATACTGAAGTAATAATTCTCATTTCTTTCCTACTATTTCTGATCTTCTTCAAAGTGGCCAGAGTTGCATGTTCTTCTTGATTTATGGCAGTTTATGTTCTTGCAAGACATAAAGATCTTCAATGCTCTTGTAGAATTTGAATGAACTAAGCTGAATTGACTTGTAAATGGAAGCAGGATTTCTCAAAACCTAGAAAACACAGAAAATCTGCAGATGTTTAATTTAAAATTACAGAACATTCATTTCACATCCTGTGTCATAAAGATGGTCCCGGGATGCATGGCTTTCCAGGGACATCTGTGAGCAATGCAAATGAGGATGCTGACTGACAGCCCTGAAATTCATCCATGGAGCAGCAGGGAAGTGGCAGCAGGCAGTTTCTCCAAAGCTGCTAGCAGTGAGGCTGCTGCACAGCTCTGATGAACATCTCACTTCCAGATCTGGCCAGTACTCCCTCTTTTAAAGCAGGCAGATAGTTTGGATGGGAACTTTGAGCACTCTGCTCAGTAACTGGGAGAACACAAACCTTATATGCTCTTTCTCACCTGCAATTCAAACAGGGAGATGTTTCTGGCACAGAGGCTGCTATTCTCTTTGTCAGGGGTCATAGTGATAGGGCACGGGCTGATGGGTTCAAACTCAAACAAGCGAAGTTTAGGTTAGATATAAGGAAGAAGTTCTTTACTGTGACGGTGGTGAGGCACTGGAACAGGTAAGTGGTAAATGCTCCATCCCTGGCAGTGTTCAAGGTTGGGCAGAGCCTTGGGTGACATGGTTTAGTGTGAGTTGTCCTTGCCCATGGCAGAGGGTTGGAACCTGATGATCTTAAGGTCCTTTCTAACCCAGACCATTCTATGATTCTAGGATTCTATACATATAATCTCTTGTATCCTTGGGTAATGAGACCTGCCTGCAGCTGACGTATCTGTAGTAATACAGTCTGGAAAAGATAACTGCCAAAATGTAGCTACTAAAAATTTTAGTTCAAGAATTTCTTCCTTTGTTAGTTCTCAAAAAATCAAAACAATAAATAAATTGGTTTTGAGATTGCTACCAAATCCCTCTTAAGAAATTAATAGAAGGGTAGTTATCCTTAGGAGTTAATCTGAACTATTAAAGAGATAAATTAATAATCATTCTTTACTGTTTCTTATTATTTATGCACTGTTATGTTCCAAAACTTTGTGCCTGTTCCCTGTCACACATTTGAAAGAGCAGACAAAAAGAGTGCTTAAATCTTCAGTGATAAGTTCTTCTGGAGTCATGACATACAACACTACACAGTCTTAGTCTTGATAAGCATCCTGCCCATGGTAGGGTGGTTGGAATAAGATGATCTTAAGGTCCTTTCCAACCCAAACCATTGTAGGACTCTATGACATGTGCTTTGTGGTGGGTGATTGGTGTTGACCTCAACTGCCCAGCTCAGGGGTAACTTTGGTGCACTTTCCCATGGCCCAGCCACATTCTGATGAAAAACTGGTGGGACAGAGAAGGACAAAAAGAGAAGAAACTGGCTTGCATCCTCCATTTATCCACCATGCCAACTGCAGGTCACCAACTACACAGTAAGCCCCAGGATGTGAGGGACACTTCTGAGCCTCACCCTTCATACCAAGACATTTTGCATCCCTGCTTTCCTCCTCTGTCTCCCAGTGAAGTTTCCTGCCTCTGCAGAACAAATACAATTATGTTAAATTTCCTTTTGTGATAGGTCAGTCCTGTTGTGCAGGAAAATCATCTGAGATTTTATTACCCATATTGATAAAAACCAGCGCTGCTCAGGAAGAATATAATACACCGGGATATATTCAGATCTCTCACTGAACAATAACTTTGTTGAGATCATTAAGCATCCATCAACCAATTGCTTTTGGTCACTTGGTATATTTCTTCCTATAATTCTAGCATGTAATTCCGTAACTACATTTTAAAGGGAAGGAAAGGGAGGGGAAAGGGTACTCCAGAAACTAATCTGTGCAAAATTACTATCATTGTTATTTTCAGACTGGAAATGGAACAGATGATGCAGTACAGTCTCAATTTTTGGGGGTTTGTTTTGTTTCTAATGTTAGTTGCCTTATTTTTAACTTTCAGTTTCTTGCTGAGACAATGCAGCAAATGCTGAATTTTACATTAGGAGTAATTATAAAGGGTTAGTGGGAATCACATCCATTTTAATGTATTTCCACAAGAAACATTACCAAACTGAGAAACATGATTGAAGAAATGTGATGGGGCCTGTGGGAGTACTGGAGAGCATGCAACTACTTAGAAATTATTGCATCAAATAAATCCAAGGCCAATAAATGAAGGCTGGGGCAGGAGCTGAGTTGCTTTTATATAGAGGAGTTGTCAGTGCATATAAAAGCTTCTCCTTTGTTGTCCTGCAACTTTGAAATTCCACCTTTTCCTACTTCTTCAGTTTATAAACCACGTTTTAACCCTCAGCAAATGCTATAAAAATGATTGTCTTTTCCTTCCTCTCTGTAATGAACATAACTGTGATGAATGAATATGAGAAGACAATGATTGTTATATTGATATTGATCTTCTAGGCCTTTTGTAGGAGTATATTATTTACAGAATATTTTATTTTGGAGATGCCACTAAAATCTGTCCTGTTATAGTACCACAGGGCTGAGTTCTGTGTTTAACATCATACAAACATTTATGAAGATGTAATACAGCCTGGGTAGCATTTCCAGGTATACAAGTGTATGCAAGATATCATCTTGATCTTTTTCCTAATCAGACTGAACAATAAACATTAAGACAGTGTTGCCTATTGCCTTCAGTAAAGCTTTCATTACAGAATACCCTGGCAAGGGCTCTTCCTTTTCATGGCTATTACACTTTACAGGACATACATCCTCTCACCTCCTCCCTCTGTATGACAGGAACATCCCGATGATGGAAGATTGATTCACCTTTTAAGATGAAAGATGGTCTGGCTCCATCTATGGCAGTAAATTAGACAGAGCCAGAGAACATTGCTGGGCATGGGAATGTGACTGCACAGACTGTGAAATTGCTCAAGCAGTTCCTTGCAGGCTTTTTGCCCTTGCCAGCTCGTACCCCCTTAAATAGCTCCTGAGCTCAGTTTAGAAGCAGGATCCTTCCAGGGACCTCACCCAGGAGGCACTTTCCACGCAGACTCGCTGTCTGCAGGCTGAGATTTCACTAGCACGCTAAAATCTGGGCTCTCTGTGTCAGCCAGCCTAGTGCTGGGCTGTTCCCAAGCATATAGGTAATGTAGCCTAGTGTGAGGCATCCCTGCCCATGGCAGGGGGCTGGAACTGGACAATCTTAAGGTCCTTTCCAACCCTAACTGTTCTATGATTCTATGACTCTATATCCACCGTACCTGAAGAAGTAGATGTAAAAAGCACCTGTAGGTTTCTTTGCAGATAAAATAGTCCTCAGTACCCTTAACATATGAGGTCATCCTTTTTCTTTTTTTTTGTGACCTGTTTTGCTAATATAGGAAATTTGTATAACTCATGTGGCCAATATTTGGCAGAAACCTAAACATACACATTGCAGCTAGATTTCTTAGTGATGCACAGCTAGAGAGTGTGTTTAAAGATGAACTGGGTTTATTTTTAATTCTGTCAGTGTGTGATTATAGGAGGGGTGTATGTGAAGATTTTAGTTTCTTCACCTGGGTAGGAGTCGTTATCCTTGTCCGAAGAGGAACACCTTCATGGAGCTGTCTGTTCCTTCCCCACAGGACAATCTTGTCTCTTTGGTAGTATCAAGCAGTGCTTTTGGCAGGGCACCAGGCAGCTCCCTTGTGAGCTGATGCAAATCAGTAAGCCCACAAAACAAAGTAAATCCAGCTGGCTCTAAATTTGCCTGAGGCTACTGAACTACCGAACTGAATGGTTCACTCACATACAGTGTTCATATTTCCTAACAATACTAAAGCCACAGGCTTTAAGGGAAGATCTAATGTTGAGGGTAGCTCTCCATGGATCCAGCCACACAATACTGCCTTTTTAATATAGTTTGACCTATCAATTGAAAATGCTCCTGGTGCACACTGACAGGTGACTCCTCTGTAATTCATGCATCAGATGCACCTGAAAATTAGAATCTACACTGACAAATTTCCCAAGTGTTTGTAGTTGGGAAACTCAGTGGGTTTTTTAAAATTAGGGTTATGTTTGTTTTGTTTAAAGATAAGAAATCATAAAGATCCAAAAGCAGTCTAGGGGTGCTGGATGTAACTCATCTTAACTGACCGTAATGCAGATGTCTACATCTCAGGCAGTCTCCCAAGCATCTCTTCTTCTGTGGAGAAAAATAAACCTTGTAAGGTGTGCTTCAGCTCATCCTAATGTAACTGTCTGCAGAAGATGGGTGAAAGATGCTTTGCAAGTGCCCATTTCACTGACCTAATAATGAAGGAAGGCTCCAAAAAATATATCATAGGTGTCTAAAACTGAGATGAATTCCTTACACTGTGCTTATAGACTCTTTAGACAATCAACTCCAAGTCAGCAAGATTTCTTTACAAGACTGTGTATCCCATACCTTATATTCCCCCCTTAAATTATATTTTCTTGATTGTTAAACACACATCCAAGTTGTGAAATATCTGGTTCCATNGTATCCCATACCTTATATTCCCCCCTTAAATTATATTTTCTTGATTGTTAAACACACATCCAAGTTGTGAAATATCTGGTTCCATACAAGTGTCGTTAACATTACCAATGAATTCACTATAGAAAGACAGTGGAAAAAAATCCCACAAAAATGCTACGTATGAGGGTTAGTTAAATTAAAAACCAAGCAAACACACCAAAATCCCAAGCATGTTAATTGGGATCACTAAATAGTTTTAAGTCCTTAAGAAAGGGACAGCAAGAGAAAAGATTAAAGCTATCTTACCATAATTTTGAAATATAAGATTTAAGGGAAAGAAAAAGACACACTTGAATTCTTCATATAATTAAGTAATAAAGTATTAAAAGGTCTCTAGGAAGTATTTTACTTGAGATGAGAATTTGTAGGTATAAACTCACATTTTACTTAATTTAAACATTCTCAGCTGCTCTTGACATTAATATTTTAGTTTGTATTAACATGCCTTAAATATGTCAGACCAGTGGTGTTCAGGTGAGCATATGAATTTTGTGGTAGGCACTCTGGTCATGGGCAATTCCAGTGCTACAGCAACTGCTAATGTCAATTTGTCACCTGAGCTGATGTGAACAGAAAGCATATACCTTACAGCAAGTAAGCTCTGCATTAAAACCTCATGAGTCAGATCTGCAAAAAAACACAAGTTCTGAAATCTTGACCTAAAATAAATCCATAGAATGCATTTTGCAGCTTTCTGTGAGAATCCATTTGTGTGTATGTGTGTTTAAAGTGCTGAAAGGAAAACTGTCTTCACTGAAGTGTGAACTTTACCTGGCCCAAAGCTATCTTCAGACTCAAAGGAAACAAAACCGTGCTTTAGCTCCTCAGTTTTAGGAGCTGTTATTCCTGCTTCAGCCAGGGTCTTCTTTGAGGGGCAACCTTGTTGCTTCTACAGCTTCCTGAGGAGGGGAAATGGAGAGGGAGATGCTGCTCTTTTCTCCTGGGTATCCAGCGACATGACACATGGGAATGGTTCTGGCACAAAGGGAGGTTCAGACTGAACACTAGGAAGCATTTCTTTACTAAGGGGGTACTCAAATGCTGAAACAGACTTTCTAAAGAGGTGGTTGATGCCCCGAGTCCATCAGTATTGAAGAGGGATTTGGGCAATGCTCTTAATAGTGCATTAAGGTCAGCCCGAAGTGGTCATGCAGTTGGACAAAGAGAACATTATAGGTCCCTTCTAACTGAGATTGTCAAGTTTTGTTGTGTTGTGTTCAATCGTACTCTGTTCTGTTATATTCTAGTCTGTCCTATTCTACCCTGCCCTGTCCTGTGCTGTCCTAGTTACATAAAGCCCCTCATGCTACCATCAGTGTTCTGCCTCTGCATTGTTTGGGCCAAGCTAGCATCACCTTGCCTACAACCTTCTTTTCTCCTGCTGTCTGTCATCCATCCGTGCACCCATTAAGAAACTAATGATGCTGAACTGTTAAGAGATTTAAATTGTTTGTGTTAAATAATGTCTGTCACATACACCAAATGAGATACACAGAGAAACAGGGGTAACAGACTGTTATTTAAATGGGGCAAAGTCCTATGGGTAATAAATCTCAAAATGTGTAACTTGAGTTCATGCAAAGGTGCACACTTGTGGAAGCTGAGCTGAAGTTTGTGTTATACATAATTTCTGTGATTTGAGGTTGCAATTTAAACATCTTAATACATTTTTAACATATAAGGAGGAAAAATGGAGCATGGAGCAAAAGCCAACTACTACTTTATGCCTAATACAGCCTATATTCTTGTTAAAGATGTAGTGCCCAAGAATGCTTCAGATAAAATGTGCCTGACTTGATTTTTTTGAACACATGCACACACACAAGCACCACACAAGCACACATATATATAAGTGATGTGTGCATGAAATTGATATGTCCATGTTCAGACACCCTCTGAGGTTTATTTTTTCTTTATATGGACAAGATGGTGCAGAAAAAGAAAGGAAAACGAACAGCTCTACAAGAAGAAAAGCAACATAAAGAGCATTTAGTGTTGTAGATATGTAGAAGCATATATACGGATATATGATTAACATAATAGTTACCTAAATGGCAACCTCACTTGACTGCATCTCAGATTAATTGTAGGCCCTTGAAGCATCTTTAGAAAGTACTTAAAACTGTGAAATGGTGCACTTTGGACCTGCTTTTCTTCACAAGTAGGGTTTGATTGCACTAGGGCTTTCAGCAGGGATGTGACACATCAAAAGGCTTGTAAATTCCAGTGATGACAGAACATAAGTGGTTGTTCCAGGCTGGCTGCAATCTGGGAGAAGAGCGTTTTCTGATGGTCATTTTGTAAAGTGAGAGATCTAATATGGGGTCTGATGCAGCTAAAGGCAAACACCTATTCTATTTAAGAATTTAAATAACTTAGTCCAAACATGATTACAAGATTCAGCACAAACTTCACTGCTTGTCCTGGGCTACACCATGACTGTTCCTTCACATTGCCAAACATCAATGTAAGGTAACAGAGCCATGATTTTCTCTTTCTCTTCCTTTTCCATCAGTGTGTGGTGGGTACCCTTTGACACAGCAGCATAAGAAGTGAGAAGAGGTTTACTATGCTTGAGAAAATTGTTCTTTCTGGTTTGACCTGTAAAAAATAAAAGCATTTATGTGAAAATACCCCAATAATTTTTAGTAAGTGGAGTTTTTGCTCTCATAGGATTCTTTAAAGTCAAAAAACCTTTCATATTTCTTTTTTCATTCTCTTCAGTGCCAATTTTTAGCTTTCCCATATGTTCTTATGCTGCAGCTGTTGCATTATTTCACATTGACTTGTATTAATTTAGAACTAGAAGTTCTGGCACAAATAATGAGTGCTTTATATGTCTGTCTTATTCTTTCTTTTTTCTTTACATTAAGTTTTCCCTTTTTTCACTAAGGTACTGCATGTCAAAGCTGTCCTTATGACAGTTAAGCCTGAATTATCTCCCAGTTTATTAGGATTTGCTGCATAATTTTTAGGGATTTTTTAATCCTTAGAAAAGGACAGACAGCTTTGTACCAACAAACTGATTTACGGAACAGAACTTCACAACTCACAAAGAGGTATAAAGCAGGTATGTTTATTGCGGTGCTGGGTGCAAGGGGGATCATTCTTCCTAACTTGCACACCAAGAACTCAACAAGATAGATATTTATTACAAACATACATATTCATCAGATTTCACAAGTATAGGAGGAGATTATTACAATTAGTTACAAGAACTCATTAATACTATTCCCTTCCCCTCTACGCCTGTGCACTCCCATCTGGTGGTCTTGGGCTGGGGCCTTCTGGATGAAGTGAGAGGTCTTCCTTGCTATGCACCTTTGGTGGGTTCCCCAGCTGGCAACCACAAGTCTTTTAGAAACTAGTTGAAACAGGTTCCTGTCAGACATTCATCTTCTTGAGGGAAAAGGGTCCCTTCTTTTAAACAATGTGTTTCGGGTACCTCTTGTATTCTGGGTTATAGTTTAACTACAAGACTAGCAAGAACAAGAACATGCCTGTTCCCTATACTAAGTTAAGACAATCATTACATAGTTTGAAGAAAACTCCTAACCCTTTCCTTAGTCCATTACTATTCCTCACATCAAGTCCCCCATTTTCTATAACCTTTGCATATTCCTTTTCTATATTATTCCATTTTTCTCTAAAGTCCTGGCAAAATACTTACCACTTTCTACCTGCTGTTGTATCTTCTGTCTTTTTCAGTCCTTGTAATCAGTTACGGCCTTTTTACACCACACCAAAAAGAACATTGTAGCATGCCACAAGTAAACAATATTTAAACAATTAGTATTAAGGATTTCTGTGACCATTACTATTCCTCACATCAAAATGCAGCAATATTATGTACTTCACAAATGATTTAAAGAATCTGATTTACTTCCTTGCCCACTGTTTGCCACCATCACTGACATCAGAGTTAATGCTTGGAGAAATACAGAAAAAACCATGATGACTGGACAGTGGCAAGTAAAGGCAATGGAAGGAACACACTCTGAATGTTGATGTGAACAGATACAGCTCTGTTTATCTGGATAATATATGCTTTGGTGTCATTATGAGATAATAGGATGTTGAAGGGCTTAATATTGTTTTCTAAAAATGCCAGTATGGCAGCTATATTTGCATTTGCCTTTGGAGGTGTTTTGGGGTGTGTTTTGTTGGGGGTTTTCCCCTCTTTTTGAGAATAGGTTATTCCTCATTAAACTTATGTGGACAAAACAACTGTGTCACAACTGTAATTAAATAGATTTGACAGTTAAAATCTATCATTATATGTCTGACTTCATGTAACATAGGTTTGAAATGTTTATGATCCATAGAACTGGTCTTTCCTAGCAACAGGAGTGAAAAATGATCAGCACTGAAAGTTCATGGCTGAATTAGAGTATTTGATATGTGTTTAGGCTTGGATGTGAGTATTTAGTAAAATTTTTCTTTTCTTGCTTTCTTTACATGACACAATGCATGAAGTTGGTGCTCTTCAGCTCTGCAAACATTGGTTTTTCCTTCTGTGACAGGCCCCTAAAGCCCAGCTGTGCTCCCAGGTATAGCCAGCAGCAGATGTTCCCAGTACACAACACATACCCATACATAACTGAAACCATTGCTTTGCTTGCACCGCATTTGGTGCAGCAGAACAATGTAGTCACTAGTGCACAGACCCTAATGGATATCTCCTGTGGATGATGTCAGACCTATGGAGATGGACCATGGCCAGGAGGTAGAAAGCTTGGTGTGATAAGCAAATGGACATGTAGTCTCCTTACTCTTATCCACTCCCTTCATTCTCCTCTTCTCTCTTGCAATTCATGCCCAGAACAAGTTGTAAAGTGAATACACCCTCAAATGACCTCTGAAAGCCTATACTGGCCTTTTTATCTTATAATCTCAGATGTGAATGGTACAATAATTCTATTTAAGCATCTGCATTTGCATTAGGTTTTCTCTGGTTTAGGAGGGGCCAGATATTTTCATTTTATAGTATGTCAAACACCCAATAACATGTGGAAAAGTGTTTGACCTTTCTGGCAGATAATAGCAGATAAAAATCTGATGTAGTGGAATTTTAAAGGTATATTTGGCTATTCATTATGCAGATACCTTGAAACTTTGTAAGGATCTACTTCATAAGTACACAGGGTGTAGTAAACAGTGTTTTGCCAAAGCCATTTGTTGACTCCAGTGTCATTTCTTTTCAAGACCCTGTGAAAGTTAAGTAAAATGTTTTATAGCCTGTATCATTAGTGTTTTATGGGGAATCTGAACTTTCTTCACTATCGTTTTTTCTATTTTAAAGTAGATAAATCAAGCACATATTTTAACAAAATCATGATCATCTGAACTATAAAAGAGCTTAAAAAAATGCGTCCCAACCATTAAAGTTATTGCTTCCAAAGTTATTTTTATTTCTGTCATTAAAAGCCTATGCAAGACAACACAGAGTTAAAATAAATTCCTTTATGACCAGTCGCTAAATCCTTGATATACACATCATTAAAATAAAGCATGGGAGGAAATGTGTGACTCCATCAGAAACTGAGGTCAATTAGCGACGTGTTATGAAAAAGCAGTGAAATTGATTTGTAACTTTATCTCTCCAGGCTGCTTCCATTCTGTAGAGTTAATAATAAAACCTGAATTCTGACAAGGAGAGTCATTAAAGCACTTCATAGGCAAGAGTTATTCATTACTTTAAAACTTATTATCTTGAATTTATTCCCCTCTGCTAAAAAGATTTGTCATGTCCAAGAGATTAATGATTCTGAATACGAAAGAGATGGCTGACATCAGTGCTAACGCTCAGTGCTTTCAGGTGATTTACATGCAATCTGGGTCCTTTGTACAGTTTCCAAAAGTCACTGTGGAATCTCACACCTTTATTTATTAATTCTTCTTTAAGTGTATGGCATTACAGGGCCTATTTTACAGGTTGAAAATCTCTTGCTTATGCTTTAATATCTCTGCTTATGCTTTAAGAGAAAGTTGGAATGTACTGTATTTCAATCAGTACTATGCCACATGCATTTATATCTTGAACTATTCAATCGGTCTAATTTATTATTACCTTAAATGTATCAGGAAAACTATTTATCTGTCTGTCTTTCTGCCTAGGAAAGCATTCTCTAAGTAGGAATAGTAAGAATTTAGGGAGTTTTTTTATCCCTGAATTGTAGAAGTGTAAACTCTGCTCATTGTGGTTTTATTCCTCCCCAATCATCTATCTGGAATGAAATCTGTAAGAAAACCACATAAGAGCAGAAATTATCCAAAGTCCTGCATATTTTGTGAATGTCATGGATAGCACCCTTACAAAGAATTAGAAAATTTCTGGTCAAAACCGCTTTAAGAGTTTTTTGTTTAGCCCCATTGCAGTGTATCATGCTACAATGCTTGGTTTTCCTAGTAAAATAATTTCTCACACCAAAAGTTTGGCTTTCTTATTTCCATTAGGTTGCCCATCCATGCAGGATGTTTACAAGCCTCTTTATACTCCCAAGTAATGAACTGTAGCTCATTCAGGCAAGGTGAGCAGCTTTAGCACTCAACGTTTGCATTTCAACTTTGTTGTGAACTCAAGGAGACTGGCTACAATGGCAGTGCATTTCTAGTGTGACCATGTGCATAACAGAGCAGGGAAGAGAAATGAGAATGAGGAATTAGAATTCCCCTAGAATGCACCCACGTGTAGTATAAGGTTGAGTTCACTGTTTCAACCACCTACACTGCGTTTTGAGGAGTGCTTCGGGGTTGCTCACAGGACCTGCTTGGTTGTATTAATGGGTAATGAATGGGAAAGAACATGAGCTGTGCTTTTCAAGTGGCCAGCACTATATTTGCAAGGTTGGCAAGAAAGGGAGAAATCGATTCTCTTTAGATATAAACATCAACTATGCCAGTATCTTAAAAAGTCTCACGTTGAAGGGCACCAATAGAAGTATAAACCATATCTAAAAGTAGAATCCAATGCCTGAAGAAGCAGGTTTAAACAGCTTTAAACACAGTGTGTCAGAGTTCAACATACTCGTATGCTTGAGTGGTACAGCTCTCATGAGCAAGGAAGTAGGAGCTGTTTCTAGAAGCAACTCTTACTAATGTGGCAAGGTAGAAGGCTCTGGCCATTGATAAAGAGCTCAGGGTTGTCATAGATAACAATCCCTGAAAGCCTATCCCTCTGTAGCAGTGGACTATATTTTTTCATCACTGTCTATGCACAGTAATGCTTGCCTGTGTGAGTGTGTGCATGCATGTAGGTTTGCATTTCTACAAGTACATCTAATGGCTGAGGTGTCCAAACATGATGTTTAGTCTTTTATCTGGTCTGCTTATCTCCATGCCAGGGATGTGGGCAGACCTCTTTATGGGACACTTCCTTGGAACCAGGAAATCGTGTATGCTTGACCACTTCCATTAGCTGGCAGTAAATGTTCCATATCCCTTCGTGAAAGCTGTCGCAGAGGATAAACAAGGTTTTGAGAGTAATGGTCCCTTTGTGCTATTGTGCTGAATACAGCTTCCTCTTACATCTTTCATGAAGAGTGATTGCATTTCCTGATTTCCCTTTTTTTTTACTGTTTGTTTCAGTTTTCAGTTTTTAGTAACTTTTTACATGCTATTTTACTAACCTTAAACATGTTATTAGGCATGTGCATCCCAAGCCACATCTAGAAAGGGCAAAGCTGGTTACCTATAATGAACACACAAAAATTATGAAAGCCCATTCCAGTCAAAGCTGCATTTTAGTACAGTAAATCGTGGTTATAGCACAGTGGTTTGTAAAATAGTCCTAGGCATCAATAAACAGCTTTTTTTTTTCTTTACATAGATTATTACTAGTTCTGCATGAATGAAGACTTACACTGGGTGATTCAAGTGCAGTAACACGTTTTTCTGCTATTTTTTCAGTGTGATGGATTTAGGATATACATGTGTGAGTTTTTTGTTAATGCGATTTCTGTATAATTCCTGAACCTTGGTCTTAATGTGAAGCAATCGCTGTGAAAGTGTAGTAAATCTGTTCATGTCACGTAAGATTGCTGTTTTGTTATTCTTCTGCAGAAACTTTCCCTGTTACCCTTATTATCCAGACAAAACAATACTTCACACCTGTGAAAATATACTATAGAGTGTTGAATATATGAGAGGCAAACTGCATGTTTAAGCTCACCATATATTAAGTTTTACCGAGAGAGAATAGCTTTTGTACACCTCTACATGGGCAGTCCTAGGATGGAAAATTACTCACATCCAGAGCGTGTTCTTTCTTTGAAGAAAAACCCTGTTCTTAATATTAGTCCCTCTACTAGCCTGAATCTCACCTCTTCAGAAATGAGACAATGCACAAAAGGAGGAAATTTCCTATGCTGCCAAGAAATCTGCACACCACAGGTTTACCTGGAAAAACCTTGGAAACAACATGACCTGGAGGGAATGCTTCTCAAAGAAAGTTTGAATAAGAAGAGTATAGTGAAAGTCCACCGCCTGTTCCATATAAACAGGTTGTATGGATGGTGCTCTCTATCACTGAGGAAGTCTTTGGGAAGTCTTTTTAATTTTCTTTCTAGATACAAAGCAACAATTTTAAATCACATATAGGTGTAAGAACACAATAGTTTTGTAAAGAAGGGTGGTTACACTGTAAGCATCCCACATATCCTTTTTTTGTGCAGTCTTGTCTCTGTCCTTTTTCTTGTGCCAGTAATTCTAATGTCAAGTTTGTAATAAACTGAAACTGTTGACTGGAAATGGGCTAGAAGTGTGCTAACCTTCACTTGTCATGACTGTCTATGGAGAATAGATGTGCTCTAAGGAGAAACTAATTCTTCTTTTTCAGTGTTCTTATGGCATTTATATACCTGGGGTTTGAAAACAGAACATTTTTCAGGTCAGACCTGTGCACGGAAGAGAACAGAGACCTATTTATCAAACATTGGCCTGTAACTAAATGGATGAAATTAAAGTGAAAAAGTCTAACAGAATTCAATTACTTGCTTCTTTATTTAATTTTGTGGTAAATATGGCACTTAACAAATGGGAATTTCTCTGTTCATTTGTACCATTTTATTAAGAGCTAGCAAACCCCGTTGCTTATCTTGTGGTATTGTTTCAGTTAAATAGTTTTATTTTAATTAGTTAGACTTTTTACGATTATCTTCCTTAATGTTTTAGTTAATCAATTTCCAAATGTCAGGGAAAGTAGCAAGAAGGAGAAAGAAAACAAGAAACAAAATAACACAATTAATTTTGTTTAGCTTCAGTATCCTCTAGAAGCATCAAATGGAGAAAGTGTCCTTCAGTAGCCCATTCACCTTCAGGAAAGGACTATCATATCTATATTCCGATATGGTGCTGATTCTAATCAGAGGATTCTATTATAGGCCTTTAAGCAAAAAAGAAAGTGCTGATGAAGGCCATAAAAATAAATGAGGCTTATTGCTTCTTGACATCTTTAGCACTTTCTGAGGTTTCCTGAGTGAGCAGGGGTAGCAGACAATAGCTGGGAGATTGTGTATAAGATAATGAGAAAAATAAATGCATCCTCAGAAGCAGCCAGCAGGAACTACGGCTAACATTCATTATACAGAGTCTAGGCTGTTTGCAGTATGATGTTATTAATTTGTGGAATGAGCTAAGGGGTGTGAAAGAAAGCTGGTGCTTGCTCCTAACCTTCTTGACCAGCATCTTGAATATTAACAGAGAGGTCAAACGCATTATCTCCTTGAAATTGTCTCGCTCTCTCCCTCTTCAGTAAGAAGTGAAGCAAAGCACACTGCTTTAGAAGAAAGGGATGTGGGAAGCACCTGCTGCCCTCATTTTGGTCAGAGAAAAAGAATAATTAGGACTGAGTAGAAAATAGATGATGGAGATGAAGGTGTTTTATAGGGATTATATGGGGAGGGCAAGTTCTTCAAATTCAACAGGCAATCTCAGTTCCCTTTCCAGGACTGTTCAGGGCATAAGAGTTTAATAGCAGGATATATGAGAAAATGAATATAGTATTTGAATGTTCAAATAATAAAATCCAGTTTTTTGTATTCACAGCCTCTCAGGGGCAATCTTGAGAGTGTCACTCCAGTGTGTGCATTAGTCGGTATTCTTCTGTTCTTGGGATATAGATCAGCTTTGTGACTTAATGGGATTTGCAGTTTATGTGCTTGCATTGTACGGAAGGCCAGATGCTGTGCAGAGTGTGTGTATGTTATATATATGCATGACAGTTTCTGCCTACTGTGGTGTTTATGTAATTATCTAGTTATTTGTATGAGTTAAATAACCAGAAATAGATTCAGGCTGTGATTACTTAACATACCTAATAAACACAATCTTAATCACAATTTGGAGGAAAATATGTGATTCGCAATTAATAGGAGAGTGCTTATGCATATAGGCCACTTGGTGTAACAATAGCATGAGCTATATTGTTGAATCTATTAGGCAATTTATTGAATAGGAATTCTACAGCAAAGGTATTTTAACTCCTTCCTATTACAGATCTCATAGGGAAACAAACATATTTAGTCCAAAGTATTGTAAGTAGCTCTGCTGGCTTCACTGGGACTCTTAAGCACTTTAAAGCTAAGCATAAATGTTTCCAAGACTGGAAATTCTTTTTTCTTGGAAATTTCACAATCAGAATAAAAGGAGAATTATTTAGATTATGTACTTTCAGTTGCTTATTCACTTTGCTATACTTGAATATATGAAACAGAGGCCTAGATGTGGCAAGACAAAGTGCTTTCTTTCTTTTTACATTTGTACCTCTTGATCTTGAAGATTCAGCAGGGAATGTTAACAGCATGTACAATAAACTGGGGCAAAATGTTAGCATGTCAACCTTACAAAGTAATAGTCTTGAGAATTTAAAAACCCTCAGTCTCAGCTCACTTATCTAACAGTGATTCTGTTGAACTGACACTAATCTATTTTCTGAAACAGAGAAAGTACAGCAGGAATGTGTTTTGTATTCCTTATACTATTTTGTGGCCATATTTTGACAGGTTTATTTTGTGGAGGAAATGTAGATTTTCTGGAATACAGAATGATCGGAAGCAGTCAAAAGAGAAGACCAAACAGAGCATTTGAGAAAGAAACTCAGGATTGTTTTTGAAGTTTTCTTTTAACATTTTTGTCTTTAAAAAGCTTTCAGATACCAATAGCTGTTAATTTGCAAATGAAGTTTGCAGGAGGCACTAAAGCTCTTCTCCTATTTTGTTTTGTGCAAGAAGCATTAACCTCATCCTCAGTAGCTTTCAAGCTCTTTGTTTGTTTTCACACCTTCACAGAATTTATGCTGGAAGCCACTACTGAATTTGTAGCTTTACTTCTGATATATCAAACAACTGCATATTGAGCCCACTACTTTTTTTTTTATTACAGTTTTTCCACAATATAATAAGCTATTAAAACACAAAGCCAGCAAGCCACCGATTCAATCATTTTGAAGGAAAATTGATTGACATTGCATAGAAAAAAATGAGAGGCAATGCAGTATGAGCTTTTGGGGGGTAGGGTATGTCACAGTAGATGGCTTTTATTGAAAATTAATTAACACGCAAAAGAAATATACCGCTAAATGGGAAAGAAAGAATTTGGCATGAAAGCACATTTGAGCTATTATTTAGGATCAAGGTGGTAGCACTTACTGTAGAAACTGTAAAAGTGGTGAGGTGACAGCAAACTCAACTGAAGGGGAAGTGTTAGCCTAGAAGGAGTCTGCAACTGAAATTTCTCAAAAATCAATTTGGGAATAGCCATGTTTAATGTTTTTGTTTATGATCTTGGCAGGGAAGCAAAAATTGGGAAGCATCATGCGGAGGACGGAAAGGTATTGCTTCATCAGAGTGAAAGAGCTAACTGACCTTGAGAGCAGAAGTAATAGGAACAGGATGAATTTATAAATTGCAAGGGAATAGTACAAAATCAACTTGGAAGCCTAGTTTCAAATCTGTCCTCTGTTGTCTAGGAATACATTAGTTAGGAAAAGGTAGAAGAGAACTGCCTTGGTCATAGGAGTTCACCAATGAGAGACTGTTCAAGTTTCAATATAATCCAACTGTGAAAAAGTCAACATCCTCCTAGGACCTAAAAGTAATCTTTAACACAGATTGTGCAAGACTAATTGTGCAAGATTCTTAGGAGTTGTAATCTCAAGTACGGTGATCTGTGTTTAAGAAAGATGCATTAAACTATATAAACCACATTTAAGCAGTGGTTGAGAGAGGCTGTGAGATCTTCATCCCTTAGATTTTCAAAGCCAGACTAGACAAAGATCAGAGAAACTTGTCCTTATTGACCCTGAGCAGGAGTTGGATTTTCTGACCTCCAGATACCCTCTCTAATTTTAACTTTTCTATTGTCTCATGTTTCTAACTATGGCTTCTTCATACTATTTTTTTCAACAGTTTAGGGACAATAAAAGTGGAACAAAACCCCCCAGTTTTACAGATAAAGCCTGCAAAGTTAGGGTGGTGAGGCACTGGAATGAGTTGTCCAGGGAAGTTGTGAATGCTCCATCCCTGGCAGTGTCCAAGGCCAGGTTGGACGAAGCCTTGGGTGACATGGTTTATTGTGAGGTGTCCCTGCCTAAGGCAAGGGGTTGGAATTAGATGAGCTTAAGGTCCTTTCCAACCCTAACTATTCTATGATTATATATTATAGAAAGTGTGTTTTGTCATAGTTGCACTTGACAAGTGGAAGTGGCAATCAACATAGATAAACAATGTTCATCTATTGTGGGTTAATTCCTAAAATATACTACAGTGTGAGCTCTTGGTGTAATTTTACAATGTTATCTGAAAGCTGCAGAAAAACTCAAATAGAGAACATTAAAATGGTTTATTTACTCAACTAGGTCCCTAACAGATTGATGCAACAAAACATCTCCTTATGAAATATGCTGTTCATAGTGCTCACAAACATTAGGAATTTTTTATACCTTTAGTTCCTTTTTTGATAGTATCATTAGTTAAACACAACTTTAGTCACAGTATTGATATCAGTTAAACAAGTTCACAGTTCCCTGATTTACTTCTTTTCAGACAAGGTAATTACATTGATTATTATAAATCCCTCGAGGTGTTTTCAGATCACCAGTTTATCAATTAAAATTTACCAATATACCATTACTAATTAAAAACTTGATTTCAGAAATTTCCCTCAGCTGGTTTTCTTAGTAGCCTTGCTTGCAAGTCACCTAATAGTGTTGAAAATGCTCATGCTGTTTCCTTAGAATTGAGGAACTTTCCATTCTATTCTTCAAAGAGATGTCTTCTCCTTCCTATTTTGTTGCAGTTAAACAAAAATATCTGTTGAACGTTTCTGTCTTCTTTGTATTGTTTATGACATATTTTTCAACAGCATCTTCTGTCACACCTCATCTTTCTTTCAGACAAAGGTGCCATCTTTTGACAGACAGTGGCAGAAAAAAAATACATCAATTCAAACAAACCAAAAAAATAGATGAGTAGATAAATTAGAATAAGAATAGGATAAAAATTATGGCAACAATACTTGGTTTTCTTTGAAGCACCTAAAACTTGTGGTCATCAAAGACCTGGCAGTATAGTGTATTTGGTGTCATATGAGAACAAAGTAGTATATTATCATAACATTAGAGAATTTACACATTCTGTGTATTAAAATTTTCCTTTAATAGTTTCATAGCCATTAGAGAAAGAACCATTAGATTAACTTTCTTCTTTGGTTCTGTAAAGTGTACCTTTCACAATTGCACTCTGAGAACACTATTATTTATATTACTGTTTTTCTTTATTCCTTCTTTTTTTATTACTTTAAGAAGAAAGTCTTCATGCCTGAATATACTATGCTAAGTAAAGAGTAAAGATGCTAGTTTAAACACTGGACCCTTAATCAGTCCTAGTACATAATTGTTTCTGTCACCACAGTGATGCTGACCAGTCTGCCCAACATAATGCTAAGACATTTTATATGGAATAAATGGAATAAGTTGCACCAATAACCATTTCCAAAAGAAATCTGGGAAAAAATAAAATGCAAAAAAACCAAACCTGCACTACATTTGTCTCCCTTCATCTTATCAAGTCTTCCTTCATACTTTCAAACATTCCAAGGTCATCCTGATACACCTTATAGCACTAAGAGATCATAGGACAATTCCAACATAGGTTGGAATTATCTGCATGTCATCTAATCCAGTCTCCTTCTCAGAGGACACAGTGCATGACCCCTATATAGGCTGCAGCAGCACTTGCACCTCAGAGAAGATCCAGGGCCAAATGTTAGGTACTATGGATGTGGCCAGTCTATGCAACAGGTCTTATGCCTGAAAGAACCCTTGTCCTAAACAATTTAACAGTGCAAAAGTATCCGATAGTTTTGTATATTGTATATTTGGTAGGATCACACAGCTGGTTTAAGATGTTTTTCAACATTGATTTTGAGAAATAAAATAGTTTTCTAAGTAGGAAGGTCAAACTTCCCATATTAAGTAAGAGCAGTGTATAACTTTTGCATGCAGGTCCTTGCTTTCTCCATTGTAATCAAATTTCCTGTCTTTTATTAGATATAATATACCTCTCACTTGTAATACCTGTCCCAGAATTTTGCACGCACAGGGCCAATTAATCCAGGATAAATACCCATAGAGGCCCTGTCAATATATAGGCAGGCCAGATAAGAGCTCACCATATATCTATTTTTCTAACATAGAGCAATAATTTATTTTGAAAGCCAATTCTTTTTTATAAATTGCACACTGCATGAAAAGTTCAGCTGAGTCTAAATCCTGTCCTCTGAGAGCAATCTGAGCAGCCAATCTGTGCAACAGAGAATGCTTCATGAATTCATACCCGGGGGCTGTAGGGGGAAAACAGATATGGATATGTCCATAACTTCAGTCTCATGAGGGAATAGATAGTGGATCAAACACATGCAGATGCAGAAAATCTCCATGTACAGAGCTGACACTTCCTAGCATCTGCAATGGTCCAGACTGTGAAATATAAAACTCTCCGTACCAGTTTCCTTGTGCAGGTTCTATTTCTATCTCTGCATGTTCACAGCAAGGTTCTTTTTCTGCTTCAACTAACTAACTAACTAACTAACTAAATATATAGGTATGAGGGACTAGCCAGTCCCATCAAAAATGATATAAAGTGGAACATATATGAAGCTAGGAAATTTCTAAATTGACTAAATATTCTTTGGTGCTTTCTTTACCAAAGCCTCCCCTGGTATATGTCATAAAAATGCACTGAGATTCTAAAGAAAGAGTATGTGGGTATACTGCCTATATATATCATATTTCAATATAACATATTTATATATTAGTGCATGAACATGGTAACTGGTTTAAAGATATGTTTTAGATAATTGGAATTCAGAAGAAATATAATGTTGGTACCATGATATTTATGTGTATTTCACTTGAGGTTCTTTATATTAACTTTTTATATGGTGTAGTTTAAGCATATGTCCAGATATCAGATTGAAGCACACTGAATTCTGAACTCTGAATATATTGCTTTATCATGGATCAGGGAGCAGCACAAAGCCATACAAATGTTAAGCTGGGTGTTGAGAGACAGCTAGCCTTAGGACCAGAGAAGGAACAGCTACGTTAATGTGATGTTGTATGTGCCAATGGACTCTGGCCTTTGAGTTATACTTAATGCCCAAGGCATAGTATCCCATTGGTATGGCTGTGGTGCCACTGGTTCTGGATCTGGGCTACACTTTAAAACTGGGCTACTGCTTTAAACCTCCTAAGTCACAAATATCGTGTCATCTTTGCCAAGGGCTACCTTATGCCTTTAGTTACAGTCCAAAAAGAAGGATGAGGTAAGTGCTTTAGTATTAAATGATACTGCAGCTTAGGACAGATCATCTTAACATCAGCATTCTGTTTAACAAAAACTGTCCCAATGAGGCAGCCATACTGGCCAACCCAGGGGTGATGGTGTCATAGACTCTCTTCTTTCTCAATACCATGCAAATGAGGGTTCAAGGGTTCCTTTTTGCTGTAGTTACGGTTAAAATCTAAGAAAGACTACCATGCAAAAAGATTGGGGAAGTCATGAGTAAAATAACATGACTGACACATTTTGTATTTCTGACATGCATGAAATGAAAGGTGTTCTGTGCAAGGGACTAAGGAAAGTGGTTTTGTCTATTGAAAGGGAGCTGCAGTTCCATGTGTCAGTAAGCAAGAAGAATGTAACTGTATTCAGAAGTTCTTAATAGCCCCAATATAAGCTCATTTTCTGTATTTATAGAATAAAAAAACCCTGGTTGCTTGGCCATTATCTAATTGTCCTTTTGTGTACCTTTGCATTGATTTGTCCCATTTATAATCTGAATCAGAAAGGTTTCTAAATGGGTCTTTTGTTCTTTGAATTCATTGCCTGCCTCTTATCAGCATCTGATAGAAGGCTGTGAATTAAAAAGGCCATTGTTTTCCCTCATTGTTAATTATTTAACATTTATGGCATTTAATTTGTAAGTCTTCTGTGAACAGCATTCTGTGAATGTCTGTTGTTTTAAAGATGTCTGTTTCCCCTAAAGGAAAACTATGACAAGTTTAATATGATTTTATAAAATACTCAATACTGAATATTAAATAGGATGCACAGGAAAAGATTTGCTAATGAGTCCTTGTCCAGTTAGATAAAAATCAGGAAAGAAAACCCAATTAATATTGAACCTAAAAAATTTATTTGGATCAATCTTGCAACGATTAGAGGCTCTTATTCACTCCAGGTTTGCACGTGGTCACTATGCTTCGTAAAACTTTGCATTAAGTCTATACTCTGCAGTCATTATAGACTCACTTCACAGAGAATGCAACAGATTCATATTAAATTAGATAATTCCATCCAGTATAAAATTAACCAAATGAAATTGATGAAAGCAAAATTCCCAGTTTTCTTCCTGTGTGTCAAAAAAGGACATATTCTCATTTACATTTTTAACAAACTATGAACAACCCACTTAAGCAATCTAGTCTTGGGTTCCAGAAGGAACCCTCTATTCTACTTTTCCATTTGCAGGTCTGAAGGCGTTATAATGGCAACTAAAAAGGCTATTACCCAGGCAATTTCTCTGACCTTGACTCTGACGTTATTTCTTATTGTGTACATCCTTGAAAGTCTAAGACAATCATAGACAAGAATTCTCTACTCTAGTACTCTGTAGAAGTATTGGAGTTAATTCCCTTTTTTAAAAGTGTTTTAAGATGCTTAAAGTAATCAGTGAGTAAAGAATTAAAAAAAAACCATGTATCTGAAAACAGAAGGGATGAAAGAAAGCTCTTCTGTGCCTTTGCTTTTGATTTCATAGCAAGGCTGACTGAAGCAGATTGTTGTACTTCACCTGAGCTTTTGTATGGATTTCTGTAAAAGAAACACTATGGAGCAAGAAAAAAACTTCCCACATGACTGAACACAGGCTGATGTGACTGCACATGAACCATATTGAAGGCATGCACCTCGAGACAAAAGTAAATGTGTTTAGATGTTGCATGGAGAATCTTGAAGAGAATGTTGCTGAAAATCCCCCTAAGGTAGTGTGATCTTTGCACAAGATAATGTCCTGTGGATGGTGATGAGTCTCTGTTGCAGATGCCTTTGTAATGGTACCTCCAGCAGGGCTGCACAAGACTTCCAACAACATTATTCTGCTGAATTCCTATATCCAACTGGCTCAAGGTGTTATGTAATCATTTTGTTGAGTATCTTAAACTACCTACCAACCAGGTCCTGATTATCTTAACTATGCAAAAAGACCATGCTGAAATGATCATTTCACCCTTATATCCTATTTATAACTTAAACTCCACACCTCTTGTCACACCAAGATAGATGGTCAGGAATACTTTAAATGAAAATGTTTTCACTGAAAAACAACAATTTGACAAAAGTGTTTGCAAACCCTAAAAACATAATTTGTTTCTCCTGTTTTATTTTTCCTGTGTTTGTCTTACAGACTAATTTAGGACTGGTCAAAGTCAGTTGAAAAAAGTTACTCCAAGAGAGCTGTAATGGATCTATAATTAATTACTGCAAGGCTTGTATTCACACTTTACTTTGGCCACAATAATTAGATAACCATATTCTGATGCTGATCCAGGCTAAGTACACAGTCAGTAATAGGCCATTAAGATTTGGTTTATTTGTATATTCGATAGTGACTGGACATTCAAACTGAAGCAGAGGGCTTTGGCTTCTGTTTTGTGCACATCAGCAGATATTTAAAGCTAGAGTCCATATTTAAGGAAATAGCATCCATTCATAGAATCATAGAATCATAGAATAGTTTGGGTTGGAAAGGACCTTAAGATCATCCAGTTCCAACCCCCATCCCATAAGCAGAGACACCTCACACTAAACCGTGCCACCCAAGGCTTCATCCAACCTGGCCTTGAACACTGCCAGGGATGGAGCATTCACAACTTCCCTGGACAACCCATTCCAGTGCCTCACCATCCTAACAGGAAAGAATTTCATCCTTACATCCAATCTACACCTCTCCTGTTTAAGTTTGAACCCCTCACCCCTTGTCCTGTCACTACAGTCCCTAATGAAGAGTCCCTCCCCAGCATCCCTATAGGCCCCCTTCAGATACTGGAAGGCTGCTAGGATGTCTCCACGCAGCCTTCTATTCCCCAGGCTAAACAGCCCCAACTTTCCCAGATGGTCTTCTTATGGGAGATGCTCCAGTCCCCTGACCATCCTCGTGGCCTCCTCTGCACTTGTTCCAACAGTTCCATGTCCTTTTTTATGTTAAGGATACCAGAACTGCACACAATGCTCCAGGTGAGGTTTCCTGAGAGAAGAGTAGAGGGGCAGGATCACCTCCTTGGACTGGCTTGTCACTCTCCTTTGGATGCAGCCCAGGATACGGTTGCTTTCTGGGCTGCCAGAGCACACTGATGCCAGCTCATGTTCATTTTCTCATCAACCACCACCCCCAAGTCCTTCTCCGCAGGGCTGCTCTCAATCTCCTCTTTGCCCAACCTGTAGCTGTGCCTGGGATTCCTCTGACCCAGGTATAGGACCTTGCACTTGGCATGGTTAAACTTCATGAGGTTGGAATCAGCCCACCTAGTGCAATTGCTAAGTATACATGCACATATATGCTTGTAGGCATATTATTCCTGATTCCATTTTCTTACTGTATGGCACGTTAGAGGTAAATACATTGAAATTTGGTCTGGCAGAGTATGCAGATGCAAATGTACATGTTAGTTCCACATAACCGAGCGGACTCCTCCTGTGGTATGACTGCTTAACAGTAAAGGAGTTCTTTGCTGCTAGTCTTTTCTGAACACCCCAAATTACTAGCCACTTCTTAAAAACATGGCCATGTATTTTATATATAAGCTATAACTCTTAGTGAGGCTATCAAAACTGGAGTTGCAATATGAAGCTATATTTACACCAAGTACAATGTAGAACCTAATTTTTTTTGTGTCTTCATTTTCTTTGTTTTCCTTTTGTTATCCAGTGAGATTTCTAAAATGATCCACGTTCTTTTGGATCTTTAGAAGTGGAAGTAGCACATGGAGGAGTTAATTCAAAGAACAGATATTATAACGCATTTTGTTTTGGGGTAGGTGTTTTCTGTTTCATTTCACATGACCTGAAGGCATCAAAGTAATCTATGCAGCAATAAAACAGCTTATTTTCAGTATAGGGATCCATTGATTTTGTTTAAAACTTAGTGTCCAAATAATTTTCCTGTTCCTTTTATTTGATAGCCCACCTCTCTATTCTGTATATGGAGTTTGTGTTGTTCACCATTTAGAATAACTTTTTGCTGCATTAAAAACAAAAAGATGTCTTTATTTTTATGCTCTGCTTTTCCAATCAATTTCTACCACAGGCATTAACACTGGTAGAGCAGTCGTTAGGCAGCTGAAATTCTCTGGGTAATTCATGCATGACTGAGACAGACCTTGGTCATAACACTGTGAGTTAGACCTCTATCTAGCAAATGGTGCTGCATGCACAACTCTCATGCTGTGGAACAAAGTGAAGGCATGTATGATGTTCCTAAACATTATTTTCTTTCATGGACCCTGACTGCATTTTGCTTTATGTCGCAGGATTCAAGCTGAATGTGAAAGGCAGAGTACATATGAACATGGTGCATCACATTAAGGGTTAAGTAACCCATTACTGTGTCATTACAATTTACATAGAAATTTGGATAGGTGGTTCCTCTGCAATAATAAGTCTCTGCATGTGCATGGGTAAATTTCTCCATGCCAAACCCTGCTCTGAACCTAAGCAAGGTCCTGGCGCCAGCTTAGGGTCACCCTGTCATTGGTACAGTAAGTCATCCCTGGAGACCCACACTTCTCACTGATAGAATCATAGGATCACAGAATAGTTAGGGTTGGAGAGGACCTTAAGATCACCCAGTTCCAACACCCCTGCCATGCGTAGGAACACCTGACACTAAACCATGGCACCCAAGGCTCTGTCCAACCTGGCCTTGAACACTGCCAGGGATGGAGCATTCACAGCTTCCCTGGGCAACCGATTCAAGTGCCTCACCACCCTTACAAGAAAGAACTTCTTCCTTATATCCACTCTAACCTTACCCTGTTTAAGTTTTAATCCATCACCCCTTGTCCTGTCACTACAGTCCCTAATGAAGAGTCCCTCCCCAGCATCCTTATAGGCTCCTTTCAGATACTGGAAGGCTGCTCTGAGGTCTCCATGCAGCTTTCTCTCCTCCAGAGAGAATGTATTAGCAGCCAGAACCATGATCTCTGAGAAGGTCAAATGTGCAGGTCACAATAGCTAAATGTGGCCAATCCATCTACTCCATCTACACGGATCACTATAACTTTCTCCTATCTTGCAGGTCTATTACACAAAATAGCAAGTTCTCTTGAGCAGAGATGAGACAGTCCCTATTTAGAAGTCTTTAGGTGCTTAAATGGACCTCACACATCATGAGGGTCTCTTGATTGCAGTCAGCAAAAAACTATATCCCATTAAAATTAAAGCCTAATGTTTTAGTTTTAGAAACACAGATTTCCCACTCCTGCCTAAGCAGATGAAGCTCACTCAGAGTTGAAAGGATATTTATTTGCAAGTGCTTTTTCACTGTTTTGAAGCCTCCCAGCATAGAGTGCAAAATGACAATTGAAACAGTGCACTTTTGTTATAAACAGCCCTGCCCTACATACAGCAAGTCATTTCCACTCATGAAGCAACAAAACTTTATATTCACTACATTAAAGCCTATGTTGATTTACAGTGCTCTTTGATCAGATGATCAAAACCCACTTTAACTTTGCTCGCAGAACAACCTTACTCCTCACACATGTATCTTTCATAGCTGACACAGATATTAAGCATCTCAGTGCTTGCTGGAGCTGTGTTTTGAGCCTTTGGCATCAAGGATCATAGCTTTGGTTCTAGTGGTTGCTGCCTGAAGTAAATAACAGTAAAGATAAAATGAGGGTTTTTTGGGACTGATTGTGCCAGCTTGGCCTGAGCATGAGGATCAGGCTTTTTCCTCTTGTTGTTAAGTCAAAGAGAAATTAATTTAAGCCCTAGGAGACAGATGCATGGGGCTTACTGGAATTGCAAGGAGACTGCTGGAGTAGCAAAGACAGACATGGGAGATTAACTATCTCATTTTTTATTACACAGAAGAGGAGCAATTAAAACATAAGAGAAAGCAGGACTGTACAAAACAGGCAAGATTAGAATATTGTAAAGAAAAAGAATTTAAATTGTGATGGGATTTAAACAAATCCAATGTATTAAATTTCAGGTACGGAAAAAGCTGATGCTATTCATAGGAAATTAAGGGAGAATTTTTTAGGTGTACTAAGCCTTAAAATACAGTGCTCTGATTTTATTTATTTATTTGTTTGTTTGTTTGTTTATTGAATTTAACTTAAAATGCCACACTGACCGCATATGGGTTTTGGAAGTCCAGTTGCTTGGTGCAAACTGCTTCATGTGACACTATATAGGTGAAAGCTATTAGGTTGGGTTTATGGGATTTCGCTAAGGTGAGAATTGTAAGATCACAGAACACTTTGGATTGGAAGGGACCTTAAAGCTCATCCAGTTCCAAACCCTGCCACAGTCAGGGACACCTTCCACTAGAGCAAGTTGCTCCAAGCCATGTCCAACTTGGCCTTGAACACTGCCCGGTATGGGGCAGCCACAGCTTCTCTGGGCAAAGCACAGCTATTCCAGAAGGACATCAGCCTTTTGAGGAATAAAAGCTTGTGTTGCCTTTAGATCCTGGACAAAGTCCAGATCTGAGACCTGTTTGCCCTGCAAAACCAAACTTTATCAAGCTTAAACAATATGTGGAGTTAAATCCAGTTGATTGATAGTAGGAATCTGTAAAACTGAAGAACAGAGCAGCAACTACTTTTATGGCCTGAGGATAGTGGCTATATGTGCATGTGTAGCAAGCAATGTGCACGGTTTGCATATGCACAGAACTTCCCATCAGCAATGAAAATACTACCTTTTTGTGCACATAGGCTTTAAAGACCATGTCCTGAAAAAAGAGCACTAGCTTGTGAACTGACATAAGGCTCAGATACAGTCAGGTAAGGTGAGCCTGGTGAGTTATTGGGCACTAAGTGAGCAATACACTACAGTAGAAACTACTTGAGCATGTACTCTGAGTTTACCCTGGTCTCACAATATTGTTCTGCCAAAACCAGAGGTTTGACTTAATGTGTTTTACCCCACAAACCAGAAATCTAGTGGTATGTACACACTTGGGTACCATTGTTTAGCTGATGGAGGTAGTTAATAAGCTGTAGCTCAGTTCACTAAATACATCCAGTGAGGGTACTAGTTTTTGTACAATGTTTCTATAGTACCCACATTTACTACTGTATCTCAATTACTGTGTATGGTTTATCCAGAATTTTCTTGAAGTTATATCTATCATACTGTAAGCAATACAGTAGCTGGGTCTGGTGTATAACTGCTACAAGTTGGGATGGCACCTCCTCCTGGATAGTAATGCTCTCTGCCAGAAGGACTAGTTGCCACCTGCACCTACCCCTCTTTGCGGTGCTAACATCAGGAAGATATGATTATCCATTGTCTTCCCTTGGAGGCCTCAAATTTCTCCAGCCAGAAGAGAAGCTAGCAGCCTGAATTCAGGCTTAAGTAGAGACTTCAGTTGCTGGTTCCCAGCACAGTCTGGAATACCTAACTGTTCACAAATTCTTCTTGGTATGATTCTAGAAGATAGCAAATGCAATGCATGAAATAGAATTATAAAAAGAAAATAAATAGAAATAAAAGGATGTTCAATAAGCATAATGAAATGTATCAAATGCAGAATTTAGTATAAAGGATTATCAGATAAAGTCCAAAGTTTTGGTAGCTTCTGTTAGAGGTCCATTTTAAGTTTTTGCCTCTTACCTCCTCAATCATCCTAGTGTGTTTCATTAAAATGTTACGTATAAATCCTGATCCACTGTAAAGTGTAGCTATTATAAGCAGGTAAATATTATCAGCCATGTAAACTGAAAAAAACCAGCAGCAAAACCCAAACATGATTTTTGCCTGATATCACTGGTGAATTGTAATGGCGGTACCTAAATTGTCAATGCATAAATATGTAGTTATGTCCTAAAGGTGTGATGAAAGAAATCCATGCCCATCTGGCATTTCATTTAAGTTACCAGCACAAGTACAGAACACCAGGGAATGGCTGCAAGGGTCCATTTGTACATCCTTTGTTTGCTCTGTCACCATTTCTGCTTTACTAGGGGCACCAAGGATGTCTCCCTTTATGACATAACATAACATCCCCAATGGCCTCTGCCAGGAGTTCAGTGGTCCTTGAGGTATTTTAGCTGATTCTCTACATAACCAGCTTAGAGGCATGCAAATGGCTACTTGCACCCACAGTGATGATGTCTCCTGCTTCCAGCTGTGACTGTTCTTTGAGTGCCACATCTTGTTATTGAAAAAGAGGATCTTAATGGAAATGCCTGGATTGCAAAGTTTCTGCTGGAGCGCACACATAGAGCAGACTGGAATGAAATGGATTGCAAAGTACAGATGGAAAATAAGCATTTTAATTAATGCTAACTTTTATGTACTTGGAGGACCCACATGCTTGTAGATGTGATTCTATCCCATTTGGTCATGCAGAAGCTAATTCTGATGAATTCACTACTTTTGCCAAAGAGAATTCATAGCTGCCTCTTTTCACCCTGGTACTTTCTTGCAATTACTGTTGTTTGACAGCTGTTGTTTTCATGCAAATTCAACAATGCGGTGCCTGAGCCTCTGTGAGGTGATAATAACTGTGCAGATCACGCTTAAACAACAGAAATAAGAGCAGACGATACCATCATATTCTGAGCTGCAATTTGATTTAAAGTGTTTGCCTACTGTGGCCATATAAACCTCACAGGCAATACTGCCCATTCCCCATTGAGGTTAATGATATTCAGAAGATGCAGATGAAAGCAAATCTGCTGTGCATGTATGAACTACAATTAGCTGGACTACTGAGTAGACCATATTATTGCACTTCTTTCACTGTCATTTCACCTAGCCAAAGAGATTTTACAGTGTTTTACTGTGCACTTTACAGACATGTAAATCCCACCATGCAGATGCAAAGGAGTGGGTAAATTGGCCATGTGCCATGATATCTGCTATTATATAACTGGGATAGCTCTCCCAGACAGATTTCACTGCAGGACTACTCTCAGCAGCCCCTCAAGCAGAAAAGAGGATACACTCAACTTAACTGATGTGTGTATTCGTTCACTGGACAAAATTAATGTACTCTGCTTGCAGAACTAGATTCGACTACAGGGTATCTGAGGCAAAACAGGACGTATGTTGTTAACATTAACATGTCAGAGATACCTGCTACTATTCTACTGTCTTTTCATCATGTTAGATGCACTGTGAAGCTGCACTTTGCTATTGTTAGCCACATTTAAGTGCTGGAAGGATGATGGTTACAAGAAATGTAGAATGACTCACTCTTAATGAATAAAGGATGTCAGATATTTGTGTAAGGTACTAGTGCTTACCCACTTCAATCTTAATAAAATAATAATGCATAGACAGCACTGATAAAAGCTCAAAATTAGAGAAGCTCCCTGTAGCTCACATAGAGGTAGGAGCAGAATGAATTAACAAGTGCTGTTTTCTTCTCTCAATGACAGCTGAGTTTCAGTGGAGAATAATTTCAGTTACAGACAGTACTGCAGTTTGAGATCCTTCAAGATGAAAGATAATGTATCTTAATGTTGTGCATAATGTTAGGCAAAGAGTAGACATCAATAGTATTTCAACTATAGATTACCTTAATATTAATATACAGGAAGCAACACTAGCAAAACAGAAACAAAGTCACTTGTATGTCTATCAGCTGCAACAGGCCATCTTGAAATAGCTTATTGAAAGGGTAGACATGACTTCTGGCAATGGTAAAGTACTGTGGAAAGGAGACAATGTTTCAATTTCATGATTCAACATCCCTTGATTGCAATGCAATTTGATTTTAGTGTTGTAGACTACTTTCTTATTCTAATATATCTCTGGTTTTGAACTATAGGTTAAATTCAACCAAGGCCACTGATCAGCTGTGAATCAACTTATTATTTCAAGAAATACTTAAGTGTTGCCACTAAAAATAATTTGCAGTAAAGGAAAGCATTCATTTTCCAGCTGCTCAGTGCTGCGTTGCATGATTAGGTGTGTCCATAGCTGCTACTGTCCATGCATACATACACACACACAAAGTTTGCTTTCTCTTATATTGCACTTCTATAATGTGTAGCTTGAGACAGTGTCCTCTATCTGCATTTCATAAAGAGACAGCCACCGCTTCCCTATCCAGCTCCTGAGCAGCCTGTCCTGGTTGACAAAGGCCTGGCTTCCCTTGTCACCTCAAGACTTGCTGAGCTGGACCGGCTCTTTCAGCATGGTCAATCAGTGTAGCTGGCACTGAATTAGCAATTCTTAGTATTTCTGGGTGTTTGGATACACTTCATGAGGTAATTACTTCTGGAAATGCCAATTCAGCACAGCCAGGGACAAGCAGAAAAAGAGATGCAGACTTTCCCAGCAGGGACAGCTGGGGCTGCTGATTAAGGATGGATGAATCTGTTTGGGAAAACAGATTTGCCTAAGCCCCGGTTCTACAACACTTCCATATTAATTCCTATGCTCATGAAAATGTTTGTCTCCCTTCCAGGAAGAGGGGTGGGATTTTTGTGTTTCTTGCTGTTGCCACCATCCAGTTTTCCTCCAAGAACTATGATCTGGTGACTGCAAACAATGTTAAATTTCCTGTCTGGTAGCATCCATGTGGAGCCGTTAATGGTGCTGTTCTCTGATAGCATCTTTGGCAACCCCAGGCAGCATCTCCTTCAGGAGCAGCAGTAAATGTCGTGAAACAGAGAATAATGTTATGCAGCAAACCAGCAGGGAAGTTTAGAAATTGGCAACAGCTCATGTTGTTTTCAGTTGCATATTATTTTCAGGACTGCTATTAGTACCTTTTACTTCAGAAACAATACAGTCATATATACGATTTCTGAAACTAGAAGGCTGCCCAGGTTACTGGGAGAAGGTGACATTAATGTTGTAATGAAGAAAAGCAATAAGGAGCAGAGAAGCTGTGTATGAAATCACGCTGTATTGCAGGCAAACCCTGCTTAATAGTACACTGCATACGGATTTCAAGACCATGTGTGCAGGGCAGCTGTTCCTTGTCTACCAACAACAGTCTTTTTTAACATCTTTGTTGCTGACATGGACAGTGGGATTGAGTGCGCCCTCAGCAAATTTGCCGAT
>NDXB01005156.1:0-24608 GCA_002631895.1 Agapornis roseicollis
TCCCCCCATCTCTCTGGAAGCAGGGGAGGGCAAGAAAGGGGGGTTGAGTGAGTGAAAGAGCTGTGTGGTTGGTTGGGTTTAAACCACGACACTGGGTCATGGTCTTCTGTGTCTAACAGGTGTTGTGTTGGACTGCAGACCTTCTTAAATCAGGTGCAAGCCTTAAACTGTTTGATATATTTTATAAAAGATCTTTTATCATTTTTTCCACACATAGATAAAGTGGTTATTTTCTGGTCCATCTAAAGCCAAATTGTAAGTCTGACAGTATTAAGGTTGAATAGATATGCAATTATGTTTTTAAGAGGAAGAATTAAACCTCATCTTAAATTTTTAATGTCTGTATATTATGTTGTATATAGCAAAAAATGGCTATAAATTGGACTCCTCATAAAAAAAGTTTTATGGTATATGAAAAGGGAATATTTCTCTCTGGAAAAGAACACTTTCAATTAGTTAAGCCAGATATGAATGAACCCACTAGATGGAAGAGGCTGAAATAGATTTGTAGTCCACAACCAACTGCAAGAACAAAAATAATCATCTGCCAAAATTATCTTCAAAAAAATAGGAGCTAATGTATTTTCTGGCTTGAAAGGACAGTTTATTTTGCATTAGTGGGCTTTTTTCCACCCTTCTTAATTTTAATCTGAAGAAATACAAATGTAAATCTAATTTTTCCCAGTTTTTCAGGCAGGGTTAAGGAATGACTGATAAGTTCTTGAATGGCTTAACTGTAGAGGACTTGGGGGTGGTGGTCGATGAGAAACTGAACATGAACATGACAGCTTCAGTGTGCACTTGCAGCCCAGAAAGCAACTGTATCCTGGGCTGCATCAAAAGGAGTGTGACCAGCAGGTCAAAGGAGGTGATCCTGCCCCTCTATTCTGCTCTCATGAGACCTCACCTGGAGTATTGTTCGCAGTTCTGGTGTCCTTAACATAAAAAGGACATGGAGCTGTTGGAACAAGTCCAGAGGAGGGCCACGAGAATGATCAGGGGACTGGAGCATCTCCCATACGAAGACAGGCTGTGAAAGTTGGGGCTGTTCAGCCTGCAGAAGAGAAGGCTGCATGGAGACCTCACAGCAGCCTTGCAGTATCTGAAGGGGGCCTATAAGGATGCTGGGGAAGGACTCTTCATTAGGGACTGTAGTGACAGGTCAAGGGGTAATGAGTTCAAACTTAAACAGGGGAGGTTTAGGTTGGATATAAGGAGGAAGTTCTTTCCTGTGAGGGTGATGAGGCACTGGAGTGGGTTGCCCAAGTTATGAATGTTCCATCCCTGGTGGTGTTCAAGGCCAGGTTGGACAGAGCCCTGGGTGACATGGTTTAGTGTGAGGTGTCCCTGCCCATGCAAGGGTGTTGGAACTTGGTGATCTTAAGGTCCTTTAGAACTCTAACTGTTTTATGATTCGATGATGTAATGGAAAAAGTAGCTGAAACCAGAGAGGTGGATCAAAAATAAATATGACATTTCTAATAGTAAAGATAATGAATCCTCTAACCTGCACACTAGGAAAGTGTAAAGATATAAAAGCCAAGTAATTATTTTGAAAGGATCAGAACACCTTACATAAGCAGCTGGCTATAATGTTTTTGTGGTGCATCAGTATCAGTAGTCTCAATCATGTTCTTTCAGTGACCACTAGATCAGAGTTGTAACAACTTCTGGAAGCATCCCTGAGCTGCTTTTTTGTTACCAAGAGCACTAGTGACTTCAGAGACCCTCTGTAATTTTGGCCCCTGACTGAAATGATGTTATTTTAAAGCTATTTCAAAAAGTGCAGCAGTCACATCCAGTAACAAAAATGTAATTTCTGTTTTAAAAAGAAAGAAAAGACAAAAAAATATAATATTTTTAAAAATCCTGACAAAGCCTGGTTTTCTTTTCTGATGAATGTCCTATTTAAAGGAACTAGATTAGCTGGTAGCTGGTTTTCAGCTGCTGAAAGCTATCATTGATCTAACAAAAGCTATATATGATCCTACTTTCACTATGGGAAACAATTTCTGTTGTAGAAATAGAAACATTTGAAACATTTTCTTCCTGAAAGACAACTTCATCCTAAAATGAAGTAGACAGTAAACAGATTGCAAACTTTTTTTTTTTTAAGGGATTCAGAAAACTCCTTTTAAAAAAGGATTTAACAACTAGAAATGAAACAACCTTCTGTTTTGTGCTCATAGAAACTCTGCACAAGCCTAAGTGAATTTGTTCCTGTATTTCATTTTCACTAAGAAGCTAAATGTATTTGTTTATAATTTCTTAATTTTAGCCATGGATATGAACAAAAGATTTTGTTTCCATTACTTTATTGTAGTTATCTTGTGATAAACCATCTTGTGGTTAACAGAAGATGCCCTGTATTTTGTGATTTACAATTAGTCCCACCCTGTAGGACAAATAGGTGACAATTTAGCCCCATTTAAGAATGCAGTTCCACCAAAGAACTGAACTTTGTGACACAAGGAGTAAACCATCTCAAAACATAAGGGGGGTGTGTGTGTGTGTGTAAACAATTTCAGAACAGATTTCTCATATCTGCCCTGAGGTCACTGAGCTTAGTAGAAATGTTTCTTGTTTAGAGTGGACATAGGACTGTTTTAGTAAAGATATTCAAAACCAGACTGTTGCAAGGGGTGGTTGAACATTATGAGTAAAATAACCCTCTAACCTATGCTGACTAGGAGGATGGAAAACTTACTAAAGACACAAATGCTAAGTGTACTGTTCGACTAAATATATAAACATGAACTGAGAAAGTATTGGTTTTGTCCATCCATAATTCTTCAAAATCCTATCCAAGGAATTTATGTTTTTAACCAGAAGTAGATCAGAAAAGACTTGGATCTCATTGTCCTTCTTAAAATAAATAACCTACTTCTTAAGTCTGAAGAATATTAACATCTCTGATCAGTTACTCTCTTCTTGAACAAACAGGAAAATCTCATCTCACATTATGTCACTGATTTTTTTTTTTTTTCCAGATGATGTACTCCAAAAGCCAGCCTTGAGAAGGAGAAGACAAGATCATTTCTTATTTTGGAATAAATTATGTTTTACTCTTCATCCATTTCCAAATTCTACTGACAGACATGGTTCAGAAAGTGCATAGTTTTGGCCAGAGGATCATCCAAAATCCAGTCACAGAGAGGTCACAGGCTTATCCCTCACACTTGGACCCTAACTCTACCTCTTTTTTTCTCTTGATGGTATGCTCTCTCACTTTCAAATAAGGATGTGGCATGCCTATCAACATCTTCTACAAGACCTAGTGATTCACTGCTAATTTGATAGTTGAAACATCTTTCCTATTTCTTGTATTAAAGAATGAAGGATAGGCTTATGACTAAAAGCTTACGAATCCTCTTGCCTGATGGCATCTGTTTAGGTGTTGCTTCTGTTTTACAGAGTGTATATGTATGTGCATATGTATATGGCTGTGGAGGATTCTTCTATTAATCAATTACTGTTTTGCATATTATTGATATATAATTTAAATAATAATAATTGTTCAGTATGTGTTACTAACATCTTGTACCATGCCTTGCCTACAGTCTTCTAACAGCATGGTTAATACCCTACTACACTTTTCAAAGCATAGAAATATACTTTTTAATGTTTAAGAAATAGTATAACTTTAAAAGATAGAATCATATGAAACTAACAAAAACCTCAGAATTTCATGAGTTGGAGGACTAGACATATAGTCCTATAGATAGAATAAGGAAAGTAGATATGTAGGGCAAATAATGCTGGTTACATATGAAACACAAAGGACTATATTTTTAAACCCAATAAGCAGGTCAGATAATGTCTTTGAAATTGTGAATAATCAATTTAACTTAACTCCATGATACACTGCAGACCCTTAAAGAGAAATTACGTATTTGTGCCAGTAAGGAAATTAGCATAAGGACTCTACTGTGAATCCAAAGAAATTTTGGATCTAAGACCACTTGCATACAATCAAGATAAGTAAAGTTGTGAGGTTGTTCTTCTTTATTTAAGTATTGCTTTGACCTTAGTTGGAGTCATATTGATCTAGTGGAAGCAAATATAATAAGAAATTGGAGATGATTCAGAAAGCAGCTAGACTGATATAAGTATTATTAAAAGCAGGGGTTGTAGATTAAGTGATAAAGTTTAACAAAGCCAGTATGATTAAAATAAATTATTTTGAAATAGTTAAAGGTATAAGCAAAGGTTCTTAGTCCTTTTTCTGAAGTCAAAGAGAATTGAGCAATAGATGAATAGGAAAGGTCCTTGCACCATTTCCAATAATGAGTCATAAAATTTTGCCAGTGCCAGACTCTTTTCTCTTCTTGCTTTCTGTACATCATCAACAAACAGAAATAGGCAATTTTGAGTGTGATTTAAACCAAACCTCAAAGCCACAAGATCTTTTATCTGAAATGCTTATTCTTATCACCTCATGAACTTAATGAATTTGCTGTACTCTTCTTGACATGTTTCCCCCCAAAGCAGTATACTGACATGTTACAAAGAAGACTTCATTCAAACAATAGATGTTTGGATATTTGTGCATGTTTTCAATATGTTGCCCTGTCATGTTTTCACTGAAATGTTTTCCTTCAAAATACATATGCTATCTTTTGTACTCTGCTGCTCAGGTTCCATTTTCTCTGATGTAATTCATTAAATATCTGTAACTTAACATTAATTTCAGGTTGAATTTCTGGAAGTTTCCAATAGGCATATGCCAATCAAGACAAATTGGGGTGATGGTACTCCCTTAGTGAGCAGCTTTCTGAGTAAATTTATTCATAGTAAGAGATAATGTCTGGACCAAGGTCAGGAAATCTAAATCTCCACAGAAATAGCTGTGTGCAGACAGCCGAGGAAATAATTATATCTGAAATAAAAAAAAGAAAAAAGAAAGGAAATGTGCTGGAGTCAATAATGATTTCAGTTCTGTAACCTAGAGAATTATTGCAGGCCCAGATAATGCTGAAACTCATTAAAGACCTAAAGGATTTTACTCCCATCAGAATTTCTGTTAGAAAATAACAATACTGATGTTGTAGCAAATATGCTCTGAAGTTCAACACTGTGTACCTACTAGTTCCAAGAATGTTATAACTGTGTGGACATAAAGGTAAAAAGTGCCAATAAGGCAGACAGCAATGTGGGTGTCAACCAGTAGGGCTTGCCTAGGAAGCCAAAGGAGATCATAGAGTTGAAATGTATGAGTTCAATGGGCACAAAGCATTTGAGTTCATTTTACATAGGCACATACACATACACACAGAGAACATTTACTGCCTAAGGATTTCTAAATGCTTTACAAAGACAGTGCTTACCTCATCAGCTTGTGCAGTGCCCAGGAGCTGTGGTTACCAAACTTCTATTCAGCAGAGCAGAAGGGTTTTGAAGGACTCCCTGTACTTCTGAAAAAAAGCCTACTTCTGCTGCCTCCACTATCGCAAACCAGCAAACAAAAATCCAAAACTAAGCCTAGGAGGATTTGATTTTGAAACTTTTTCAGATTAACTAAAAAGAAACTGGGATGAAGCCAGTAAAAGTACAGCTTAATCTGTGAAGGAAGTAATCAGTACAAATGAAGAGCACATGGAAAGAAATTGCCATCATAAGGGAGCAGACAGAAATGAAGAAATAAAAATTCCTGGAATGTCTCCAGCAGAGTTTGGTTCTTATGTTATTTTACTTATTGGAGACAATTAGGAGAGATTTGTTCATTGTTTTGTCCCTTAGATTAGATTAGAAGTCTTGAAAGTTTTTGTGCTTTGGCCTTTTCCTGTCCTTGGGGGAAAAAGTCCCTCTGAGAATGCTAATGATGGCTAGAGTCTATAAAAGGTTTTAAATTAGCTGTTTGCTCTCTGTCTGCTCCCCTCTACTTTCCCTTATCTTTTCTCCAGTATGTTTGCTTCTGTACCTGTACAATTTCATCTGGGAAACTGTCAGGAAGTGTATAAGAAATCATGAATTCTCATGCAATGCCATTAACACCTTGATTTCTGGTAATATTTGTATCTCAATTTGCAATAGGAGGTGGAAATAGGTAGTCTATAAAGGAAGTAGAAATGAGGCCCTTTCAACAGCAACTAAATCATATTGACTGTCCTGTTACAGCCACATATCACCAAGTGCTCTCAAAGGCTGTAATCTGCAATGACAAAGATGGAAAATAGACCATTTGCTTGAAGAATTGAAGTAGCCTTGACTTCTTCTGGCAACATTTTCTCAACAGTTAAATTAGCAACAGCAAATCAGCATCAAAGATAAAGGCAGCTGTCCTGCATTTGTTCCACACAGTAAAATTTCCTTCAGGGACTTTCACTGAAGAGACAAAGGGTTTGTGAACACCCAGGTTCCTTTGCAGAAAATGTTCCCTAAAGGGCAAGTTGCCAGTTGCGAGTTACCATTTACTTCAGAAGTGGAAGCCAGGATTCCTCAACTCAGAGAAAGATTTATGGAAAAGGAGTGTCCAAGAATTTTCAGAATTAGGTGAAAGATCTCCCTAATGTAGCAGGAACACCTTGAAACTAATATGAGCTCAGATTAACAACCAGCAGTGTGACAGAGCCAGGTCTGGAATCATGAGCTGTAGGTATTCAATGCCAGAGATCAGGCAAGGGAATACTGCATCAGCTGCTAACTGCACATGCAGAAGTATTAGTGGAAAATGAATTGCTGCAGTAGCTTAGCCAGGACAAAAGGAAGGAATAGCAAGGACTTCAGCATCAGCAGAATTATGACATTCTCTTACAATTTTACTCAATTTAAGCATGGAAAAGAAGGAGAGAAAAGACAGCCCTCATGATGTATGACACAGCCCAGAATCCTAACAAGAAGGAAGTCTTGTCTTCCCTCACTCCAAAGCATTTTAAATTTCTTTAGCAGCTTTTTAGATGGTGTTTTCTTTCAATATAAAGCTAATCTGGAAAAGCTGTTAATTTCTTAACAGTGATATAGTATCTTAGTACAGTGAGAATCTGACAGTCGCCAAGACTCCTGGCCTCGCTGCAGCAATAGCTTCACCAGTAGTGTTTAGTGTTTCAGATATGCCCTGAGCAGCAGGGAGTTGTCCTTCTGACCCCATCCCATTGCTCAATGCTGCCCAGCAGAGCTCAACCTGCCCCACTTGAGGCTAGCTGTATTTTGGACCTTGGCAAGTCTTCTCTGCAGGCCCCAGAGATCAGTAAGGCACCAGGCTTGACTGAATTGCACAACCAGGATATTTTCAATAAAACCTGGGTTGCATAGGGGAAATATAACCATTTTGTACTTAGCTACAGGTAATCCTGCCTCAGACTTAGCTAGTCATCTGTGAGCCTCTGAAGGTATAAATCCATCTGACTAATTTACAAAAGCTTTGTGAAACAACATAGACTGGCATTGCTGTGTCTGTCCTTAAGGAACTCTGCAAGAGCAGGATTTCAGCAAAACAGTCAGAAATAGCTTTATATTCCTTCTATTCATGCCAGAAGCTGCAGGAACTATTTTGGCTGTTTTGAAAGCATGTAGTAGCTTTGTTCAGCTACCTATAACAAAATAGTGATTTTTCCTCTTCTATCTGTTTTTTTTTTGTTGATGTTTTTATAGACATGGCAAAGTAAGCAGCATTGAAAGACTCATTTAAAGCATATACTCCAGAGGAAGCTATATGTTGTTTGGGATTTAACACATCTTCTGGTCTACTCAGTCTGCCTTTGCCTGTTCTTTCAGTAAGAATTTTGAGAGCTGCCTCTGTCAGTGATGAGACTTATACACTTCTTGTGGCTTCAATACAAAATACTAGCAAAATACTGATGAAATGGCTTTGTAGTCATTTGATACCAATCCACTCATAGGAGGGAAGATAAAGTATAAGGTAGGAAAATACCAAAATTGTTTTTTTCAGATAAAGGACTCAGTCCTTGTTCCTATCATGTCCTTTATGTCCTTGTCAGTTGGTACAAAGCAGCAGAAGAAATATCAGAAAATCTAGTTGCCAGGGATATCTCCAATTACAACCTTCAGATGCATTAAGTAACAATATGTCATACACATTTTCTCAGCCCTCCTCCAGTCCTGGGCTTTGTCAGCTGGGGTACAATAGCTTCAGCTGCTGCTTCTCTCAGGAGAACTCTTGACAGCTAGCGTCACCTTTATGTGTCATTTCAAATTGAACAAAGTTTTATCTATGTAGCAATTTCCACCTTAGTTGCCAGAATGTAAAGAAAGTTAAAAGATGGAGAAAATCTCACAGAATTAGGTCTCCATTTGCATATGGAGTTTTAATTCCTGCACATTTCTGATTCTTTATGAAGATGCAACGGAGATTATATCAATGCACTTTTCTCCTCTCTTTCAGAACCAGTTTTTAGCTTCTATGGACTTGACAGTGCATATTGGATAGCTGTGCATATTTCTGTATGTAATGGCCAACTGAATCTAATCTAATACAGCAAGTAAGTCTAGTTGCAGGACATTGCTGTCCTAATAACATACAGAGATACTAATAGAGTTTCCACTTGTGAAATTGCTTTTTGAAAAAGCATATGGTTCAACTTGGCTCTACAGCTTTTATTCCTTTAAGTGTCAGCAATTTGCTGAAAATATTATTATTAGCTATAATTTATTTATTACCTCCCTCAAAAATTCCTAGTGATAGTTTTTGAACTCTGGCATTACACTTGGATACACTACTGAGCCCAAGAATTAATGAAACTCTGTCATAATACATTGGATGTGTGCTGCCTGTGGTTTTAATATAGCAGCAATGTCATTATTTTGTCTTATAACTTTAAGGGAAAATTGGCCTTTTTGCTATATCACAGAGCACATATAATTATGCAGGCAATATGTTTTATGCAATAATACATATAGATATTATATTCAAAGGGTGTTCAATCTGCAGTGTCAAATCAGCAAATGGTGGGAGCTGCCAGAATTCGGATGTCCAAATGAAGCAATGTTTTGGCAGGGAAGGTTCCTGTGTCCTGATCTAATCTTATGCTTACACACCATAAAGAAAATGGTCATTTCTTTTCTTGACGCTTTCTGTTCTGCTTGCTTTGTACCCTGGACATTTTTCATGATCACACTGTTAAAGACTGAATAATGATATGAAAATCAGGGAAAGAATTTTGTTCCTAACAGTTTTACTCTAGCATTTCAGAATTCATGTGTGCTACTTCCTAAGATTGATCTTTTATCTTTTTTAAAAAAGAGCTTCCTATGTTAAAATTCTTAGACCCACAACAGATGTCATAATCACCTGAACTAAAAACCAGTTAATAGTAGTAGGGACTGACTATTTTCTATGAGCAAGTCCCTGTGGAAGGGTACACTGTCCCAAGCACTTCCATTGAGCCCGCAGGCTGACTGAAAGCCAGCTTTTTACTTCCAGAAATGGAACATCTTTATGGGAATACTGCTAAACCCTCTTTTGCTCAGATATCCAGGCCAGTCCAGAAGCCCTCAGCACACACTGGTGCAATATGTGCTTTATAGACACCTCCAGTCTTCTGGAAGCCCAGATGAGGAAGATAATCTGAATGTCTGGGCACTGGGGTACACAACCACAGCCGGTGAATGTGGGGACTCAAGCATTTTGTATTTAATCTTTATCATTAAGGGAAGCAATCTGGGAATTTTACAGGCAGCAAATCACATTCATATATATCTGCCATGAACTCTGACTATAGTATAGGGCCATTAATGAAAATGGTAAAATTGTTAATAATGAAGATAAAAGTCACAAGTCTTTCATATCTGTATGTTATTTATCATCTGCATTTGGAACAAGCCAGGCTGATCTGTTTGCATTATAGCAAAAACTTGAAGCTAGGATTCCTGCTTCCTCCTGGCGCCCAGATCTCCCAGCACTTTAAGGAGACTGCGGCAAAAGGGGAAACTAACCTTGTCAGCCAAGGAGAAGATTGAGGAGATGGAAGGGAGCTAGTCCTTGCTGGAACAGCACCAATCCCCACTTCCTCAATGGCTCACAAACTTAAAGCTTTTGTTATGAAAAGGTAAAGAGTTTTACATCTTTTGCACATCAATCATAATTATAGCGTGTGAAGTAAACAGAGCTGCTATACGCTGAATCTGATCTCAGTGTGATTCCGAGCTGGGAAAGAGCCCACTGCAGCTGTTCCACTGCATTAGAGCCATCAGCTTCACCTCATTAGGAGAAGCATTCACCTTCCTATATGATCCCTGCTGCACAACCTCCTGCCCTGCCCCTGAGACAGACATGGTAAGAGCAGTGTCACTTAACCCCTTGTGTTCCCAGCTGCACATAAATGTAGGGAACAGAAAGCCACAGAAACAGCAAGAAGAACAGCTTCTTGGCAGTACTGGTGTCTGGGCACAAGAAAAAATGTCACTTTATATACAAAGATATTCATGCTGCCACTATGTTACCTCACTGACTGACAGGCCAGCATCTGGTGGAACACTATGTGGTACAGCAGCAAACACTGAGCAGTCAATTTGGTCCAGAAAATGTATAAAGAAAGAGACGATGTAAAACAAAGAACAAATTTAATTGTTTAGTCACCTTAGAGCAATCTAACATAGACTCAGACTAAAATGTATTTTGTGTTTTGTGAGGGAACAGGAGAGCATCCAGTGCCTCCTTGTATTTAATTAGATACCTTTTTCAACAGTCATATTTGATTTTCTTTATGGTACTGAATTTTTGCTAACAATTTCCTTTCACAAATATGTACAAACATAGTACGTGTATATCATCAATTTTCGGTGTATGAATTGCTCTGAACTTTTAAACAGTCTGCCTAAAAATCTTCAAGAACTGCTGACAGAAACATGTGTGTATGCTCATTCATAAAGCTGAGTTCTGATGTACACTTCAGTGCTGCTAAAAACAAAATATTGTATTTGAAAATGCCTGGAGATCATATGAGATAGAACTGGTTTGCAGCGAATGTGTAATCCTTAGTAGAGTTCAGTGTTTGGATTGCTTTTGTGGTTTGTATTTTTTGTTTGTTTGGTTGGTTTCTTTTGTTTGTTTGTTTTGTTGGTTTTTTGTGGGGTTTTTTTGTGATTTTATTTTTGAACAATATTTGACTTCTTTTATAAACTTTACTAGGCTAGTGTTTATAGACTGGTAGAACTGCCTTTACTGTTAAAATACTTCATTGTTTTGGAGACTATCTGTGGAAAAAAGTATTATAATCAGAGCCTGACTCTCATATTACACAAGCTTTGCTAAGGAAGAACCCCCCAGACTCCAAAGTCACTCTGTTAAGGAAATGAGACTCTTCAAAAGGCTCTGGGCTTCCCTGGTGTTCAGTTCATTCACCGCTTTTGAACATGAACATGTTCCAACACAGTAAACATATGTTTTGGTGTCCTGTCTTCACAAAAGGGCAGAGAAGGAAGGATATGGAGAAAATCAGATGATGGACTTCCCTAGGTTCTTATATCTCTGAACATATGCCACCCACATTAGGTCTGAGAGCAAGAAATGTAGAAGCCTGTCCTCTTTCTCCACAGGGTATTACTGGAGCTTTGATCTCTTGCCCATATCTGGCTGGAGCTGGGATCTGCACCTCACAAATATTCCTTGCAGCTGTAAAAAACCAGCAGGAAATCTCTTTCCTATTGCCAAGCCTTCATCTCTTGGGGAACAAGGATGCCATTGGAAATAGGACTACTGTGGGCTGCAAGAGTGGGTATGTTGCACAGTTACTGGGAGGCAATAAGCTCAGTTGGAGCCAGAGCACAGGACTGGGTTTGTCCAGGTTCATAATTTCTACAAGACAATTGGTGAACTGCATAGAAGGATCAGACAGTCATGGGTCTGTGTGTGACTTTAAGGGCAGTGAAAAATAATGTGCATTTTAGTCCATGATTTAGAAGTAAAAGCTAAAAGAAAAGCTGGGAATGTGAGAAAAATTTCATGAAATCTTATCAGAGGGGAAAGTCTTATTACATAAGTTCTGATTTAAGCTTTTGTTATTTTGGGTCTTTTACTAGTGGTCATGAACTCAGCATATACCCTGTGGTCTGTGCTATCAGAAAGGAATATATTCCCTTCTCACCTATCCCATGAGAATGGACAGTGGAGAGGAAATAGGTGGTTGTTTGCTCAGATCCCACAGAATAAATTTTGGATGAATTTGCACAGCTTTCTCTGAGCTCTAAGACTGGTCCCTTTGTTAAAAAAAGATCAGGAGCACAACCCAACCCAAAAATGGGCCTACTTTGTAGGGTAAATCAGGCATTCTAAATGCTTTCTGTTCCTTTCATTATGATATTATGAAAATAGACAGTATCCAAAAGTCAGTTTCCATAGTGAAGCAGTGTCTGGTAAGATAGAAGAAATCAGAACAACCAAGAAAGATAGTCAAGCAAGAACTTGGGTAATGAAGGCTGCATTTCCATGCATGTTTTCATCCAGAGCGGCAGATACTCCATGTTAATTCCCTTTGGAAACCTGTTTTGGCATGTACTAGATAAATTCCTTCTAAAACACAAACTGGATGTTCCACTCTGTATTTTCCAACACTTCACAAATGTTTTCCAACCCTTATGTGTCTCTATTGCTTGTAAAAGAAATCTATGGAGTTTTAATTCATTTACTTAGTATTCAAGCTAAAAGACATTTGGACAGTTTTGATGATGCAGGTATAAGAATTTTTTTTCTTAACCAAAGTAAAACCCCTGAACTTCACTGACTAAAAATACAGCAGCCTCAGCACCAGCTGATTCATTCTATTTGGGCCAGATTGCTTGCTAATGTGGACACACTGCAAGTAAGCCACCAGCAGGCTTTCCTCACAGCAACAGAATTTGATGCTATTAGTGTATATATGCCCCTTCTTACACACATTTTTCCATGGGGATGCCTAATGAAGTAGACCATTCTTGACAGCAAGAATGCTTGTGAACATGTTGGAAAACACCATATGCACTTTATGCTACATGAGAGGATACAGTAAAAGGTGACATTTTTGGAAAAGGAATTTTAAAGGATGTAGCGATAACACAGACCATCTGTGTAGTCACTTTTTTTCTGTGGAAAACATGAAATTTACAAACAGGAAAAAGTTATCTGGCCTAACATGTCTGCTTTTTTTGGTTTAACTTAATCCCACTTTCCTGTCTTTTTGCTCTATGGCTTTACTCCTTTTGTGCGCAAGAAGGAAATCTGAGGCTCCCTTGAACACAATTACACTTCTCAGCTTCAGCCTATTCTTCAATTATTTGTTCCATATGTTCAGAGCCCTTTCAATGAAACAGCTCTTCCCGAGTTTCCTTGGTTTAATTTAAGTTGAAGTTTTGACTTCACTATGCGAGTAATTTTGCAAATTAACATTTCTGACTTGTGCAAATATAAAGTATTTAATATTAACCAATACTATGAGTTGTTTGGTTTTGTTTTTCTTTGTTTTTCATTAAAGCAAGAGAAATATATTGAGTGATATATAATCTTAATAACAATTCTAGTTTGTTTTGGGGGGGGTTGGGGTGTTTTTTTTGTTTTGGTTTTTTTTTGTTTGTTTGTTTGTTTGTTTTTTCTTTTTTTTTTTTTTTAAATGAGGGCAGCAAAGAACTGAAAACACAAAGTTCTGACATTTTTACAAATTCCCATAATTTCCTGAATTACCATGTATCAGAGTTATCATGAGGAATTTAGATTTTTAATTCTGGGCTCATCACAGTGAGCTCTCTTGGCTAATGGACACAACGGTTTATAGGACCCATTGTGGACTTGTTTTACTGGAAACAAATTCCCCTATAGGTACTTAGTGTCTCCATTGCTTGCAAACGATACCTATGAAGTCATACTCAGAGTTAGATACCTAACTCTAGATGACTTAATTACAGCTGATGAATTCCACACCATGTGTCCACTGCTCCACAATAAATATAATTTGAAATAATGGGACTGAGGAGTGTAGGTTTTCATTGTGACTCCCCATTCATTACCTTACCCACTGGACCACTAAGCCAGAAAATGTAACTCCTGCAAAAGCAACAGCAACTGAAGAAGCTTCAATTTCAGTTTTCTTAAATATTGCTGAAGAAGTCAGGCATGTGACTTCTGCCTGTTGGGTAACATGGTGAATCTAAATCTGAAGATGTGCAGCCACTCACTGGGAAATGTGGTTGTCAAGAAGATCAATAAGCTGCTAGCTCATAAACATTTTGAGGCCACTCTAAAAAAGAAGTTATGAGTCCCCAGAACATTCTGTGACTGCTTGAGGGGCTCAGATACTGAGCTCTGTGTAGGATGAAGGGTTTAGCTCAGAATGTCAGACTTAGGGCAAGACATGATTGTCAGCAAAGGATGTAGAAGACAGGAAAAGCAAAAGGGCAGACTGCCCTTCTCTGTATGCTGATGTAGCTAGTGATTTTGGGGCCCAAAATTTCATTAGAAATTAAGAATTGTTGAGATATCACTCAACATTGCCTTTTCTTCTGTGTAGGAAAAGGAGACTGAGGAGAAACAGCATTTTGCTGTCACATTAAGTACTGAGCACCTCTAAGGTTCATAACCAATACTTTGTTCCAAATAGTTCTGTATTTGTCATTTTCTGTCCTTAACATTATTCTGCAAGTGCTACTAATAATTTTGTTCATTTATGTCTGAATTCTGGGAAAAAAAGTGACAAATAAAGAAAACCTATATGATCATTTCCACTGAATACAATAACTTTGCTTTTGCGAAGGATTTAGAAATATATTTATTGTGACTCTCTCTGCTGTACCAGGAAAGTGATTGATTCATTTGTAATGAGCAGTGAGTGGCTGGATGTACACCATTTGGTAAGATTGTCACCACACTGCCTCTCAGTCACTTTGGCAAAACACCTCACTAGGGCAGGATGGAGCTTTGGCTCAGTCTAATTCTATTTTTTCACTGCATTTTCCACAGCTGCCTTATGAGAAGAGTTTTGTCCTCTCGGTATGCTCAGCACTGTAAGGTAGAAAGTTGATAGCAAATTGTATCATTCTCATGAGTGTGATCCAGCTCTTCCTTATGCTCTGCAGTGTCATTTAGGTCCAGAATAGACAGATATTAAACAGTGCTGGAGAAATTTTTGCAGGACTGGCTTAAAATTTATGTAAGTAACATACTATAAAATATCTATTTTAATATTAGGTCTATTTACTACATAGGCCAAGAAATAATACAAACCCACCCTCCAACCCCCCCAAAAAAAACCCGTTCATTTAAACATTTGGAGTATGCTAAAATACAAGACTATTTCATGTCCAAAAGCACAGATGCCCTTGGGGAAAGAACTAGGTAAATGTGCATAAATCAAAATGAGAGGCCATTATTGCAGAAAAAACAGTGGTGAGAAACACTGTGCATACAACTGGGACAGTTCTTGGCAGGTATTATATCTAATAACAATGCTTTCAGTTGAGAAATGTAAGTTTTAGGCTATTGGCCCTGCACACTACATCTAACAAGTGATATATTATTAAATGAGATTTCTGTTTTATTGGACTGTAAAGTTTGCTCAGAAAACACTTCAAACTGAGCATGCTTCCTCTCCTTGCTTGCAACTAGCTTTAGTTTCACATGTTATGGCCAATACATTGAGGCCAATATTTAATATGTCACTTTGATTCTTTTATAGAGAGGGGAAACTAAATGTAATTTACATGAAATCCTAGTTTCTGTTGCAAGCTGTAAAAAAAAAAAACAAACAAACAAAAAAAAAATACAAAAAGAAAGATATTATCTTAGATTGGTTTGTCTGGGGCATTTTTTGTGAGTATGTTTGCCAGATTGCAGCAAGGCATATGTGCCATGGGGAGAAAAGCTTCACAGCTTGAAAAAAGGCAGCATTTGAGTGGGTTTTATTCCCCCCTCAGAAGTAAACAGTTTTCACAATTAACCCCACTGCTCTGTTTATACATCAAATAAAATGTGGAGAGTACACACAGTTGTTCTCATTAATTTTTGATAAGCAATTGCAACTTAAAAAATTACTCCATGGTTTATGCATTACCAGGTCTTTAATTCAATAGAAAACATATGCAGAAACAGACTTGCAGTCTTGCTATATGACAAAAGAGGTGGGAAGCCATAGAATAAATATGCTCTGATTTATCTGTTATATTGGAGTTCTTTCATGGTGTTCTTTGACAATACGGACTCATAAAACAGATCATGCTTCTAAACTGTTTCTTCCATTTGATACTAATCAGCACATATGCTACAAGGTGAAGAAACCCAGTAGGAAAAAATGGATATAAAATATTCCACTGCTACCTTATGGTTATAGCAACAAACAAACCCTCACAGCATATCTTGGAATTCAATGTGCTGTTATAGCTAAGAATTTGCAAACGTTAAGGACTTTTCTAGGAATGCCTTGCCTGCAACAATTTGTCAAATATATATGGCTTTACATTGAATGTAATGCAATGACTGTAGTAATTTAAATTGTTCTTTAACTGCGTGTTTTGTATTTTTTATTTTCATTTCAAGAGAGAGAAACACATCATTTGGCTACTCTCATTAGGTAGTTTTAAGGTATTGAAATTTACAGCTATCATCTTTCACAGTGACACTGATGTCATAAAAACCTGTGGGTAATGAAGTAATATGTAGGTAATAAGCTGAAGCCTAGATATGTAATGCTGTGCAACTAAAGATAGATGCTCTTTCCATCTTTATTTTATTGCTAAATAAGTGAGATGATTTTAAAAAATAAGATCCTGATGTACTCAGTGGTCATAAAAATCAGACCAATTATTTGTCATTTAGTTGCTTTAAAACTTATATTGGGTTGCATGCTTCTAAAAATGAGACTAATGGAAAAATTAAAGTCATCTGAGAAGCCTGAAGTAGGAAGACTGAGAATGTTATCTAGACACGTGGTATACCTACATTTCCACCTAATTTTTATTAGCTTCACAGAAGTAAAACCTATTAATAGTAAGGAATTATTTACTAGTCCATTTCACTCCACCAGTCTTCAAGATATGCATACAGAGTGTTGCCTTGTGCAAAACTGACATTTGCCAAAGCCTGCCAGATGCAATATCTGAGTAACTATCCAGTTTTTCCCTTCAGATCAGCCAAGTCTGAACAGAAATAATCAAGGAGTGACAAATGCTGTTAAATCATGTGTTTTTCCAAGTGCGTGCTAGTGTAACAAGTGTTGTCCCTTAACTGTGCCCCTGCCCTCATGCCTGTTAATAGAACCTGCCCTCAGTGCAGTTTGCATGTGTGTAAAATCCTCACAGCCTTCCAAGGTTTGTACCCTTGGCCCTCTATGCAGCATCTGCTGATGCAAGTGGCAAAATTGGCTTTCACTTTAATGAGACAGTACCAGAATTGAAGTTTAACTATTAGATGATGAGAATAGGGAGACCATTATGGATGAAGAATAGATGGGTAACAAGTACAGAGGTGATACTTTTGCTGCCTTCTCCCAAACCATGCAGTGGCTCTTTACATGAGGCTGCAGTGTAAGCCAGATCATTCACTTTGCCCATAAAATGCTGGAATGAAATAGAATTGCAATAGATGGCTTGGCTCTGAGTGATCCTGTATTAAAGGAAGATCAAGTAAATAATATTTTTAGTTCAACTCTAATGGTTAAAAGTGCCACTGTGACTTAAATTTTCTAGGAAAACAAACAAAGGTAAAGGCAGCGTTAGTTGCAATCATGAAGAAAGTTTTCCAGCAAAAAGAAAATTAAATCAGAAATCTATTTCTCATAATAATGGTTTGTGAGGGAATAGGGGTTTTTCACTCTTTTCAGTTAAGCTGAAGCAAAAGTTACAATGTAGCTATTACAGACCCTGGAAGAGTACAAAAGACCACACAAAAGTGAAAGATGACTGGTATGTTTTAAAACAAACTGTGGGAAGACATGAATGTATAAAAAAGTTACTGGAAAAAAAAAAAAAAGAAAAAGCATCCTAGTTAGGGAACTGATAAGAGACTTAGGGAGGATCTGAAACCAAAACTTTGATAAAGACTCTTAGAAGAGTAAAAGCTAGTCTTTGATGAAGAAATTACATTTGTTCATGTGTGTGTCAGCACTGACTGTCTTTAAAGTAGGCAGATAGTGCACTGACACACTGCACACAATGGCAAATTCAAAATACCACAACAGAACAGAGAAAGAAAGATCTGAGAAGTTCAAAGATGGCAACCAGAAAACCCTGTCCAAAGAGCTGCACGCACAAACCATGACAACTTCTGACATTTGGGAAGCAATGCAAAATTACATCACTTTGCTGGAACACAGTGAGCAGCCAAGTCTAAACAAAGACATTGGCACCACCACTGCTACCTCAGCAGGATTACACATAGAAAAATCAGATGGTGTTGCAGTAAGTGAGGACTGATCTCTCAACCTGAAACAACTCATGCATCCATAACTTCAAGTTATAAACCAGCATGGTTCACAAATTGGAACCCTAACACTGAAAGGAAAACAATGGGAAACGGATAGGGAACTAATTTGCCCTAAAAACCCCAAGTAACCAACCAAATAAAAAACATTTTGACACACATATTTTCTCCCCCTCCTCTCCTATTCCCCCGATAAAAGTGCAACATTTGAAAATGGAATTTTGGAAGGGATATAGAGACTTCAGATATGCACTCCAGTCTCCTGAAAGGGAAGCAAAGTTGAAAGATAAAATATCAGTATCAGTCTAGCAAACTCTTGTTTTATCTCAGATGAAATCTACTTCTAAAGGTAAAGTTCAATGTCAAACACAAAAAAAAAACCCACCTAAATTGACTAGCCAAAGATGTCAGTGACAGCGCTTTCTGAAGCTTTACTATCACTCTAAGGGGTTGTTGGAACTAGGTGAGTTTTTTTGTAGGAACACCTCAGGTTTTAAAAGAAAATACATGGAAAAGAGTACATGAAGCTTGGGCAGAGTTAAAAGAAAAGTAAGAGAAGGGCCAGAGATATTTCATCATTTCTTCAGAGGAGCACTAAGAAATGTTTTATTTCATATGAAAAACTGAGGGTCAAGTCAATGGAGGAAGAACATTTTGGAAGTAATTTTGGAATAGATGAATTTATTTTGCCTGCAAAAAAATTGTCATGGACTAGGATTCTTATTTTTACTATATGACCTTACTAAAAAAGTAACATATCTTACTACATGCTTATGTGTAACATATTTACTTCTATGTTACAGACCTTATGTAATATTGAAAATTTTTCAGTGGGTCTAAGCAGTCTGCAATGAAGTACAAACTTGAAATATTGCAGCTTCAGAAAGTGATTACTGATAAAGGCTTCTGAATCAGTCTAATGCACCATACAGTTAAAACACAAAATCGTTTTAATAGTGCCAGATGGCACATACCCTTGATATTTAGCTTCAGTTTAAAAGTCTAAGCAAGAACTTCTGCACTCCTGGACACTCCTGTCAGAATCATCAGGAATTTCTAACAGACAAAAAAAAAAAAAACAAACAAACAAAAAAATTAAAAAAAAAATCAACGTGATTTGATGTCTCAAGCGATACCATCACATCCAAAAACTGGTGCAATGCCTATCTATAATCACAAATATGATTTACAATTATCAGGGATGTTGCAAGATGTGGCTCATGCTCACTTTAGGTTGATTCTTCTGGAAGACATAAGTTATGAAGCCATTTTCAAGTCTTAGACAATAGGAATGTGTGTCATTTGCCCATGAAGTTCTGGGATGGGCAAAACCAAGAGCATCAACAGGCAGACAGATGGCCATCCATCACAACTAGGCTAAGATGTTCTTTGTTTTCTGGTGGCAAAACTGCTTGTATTTCAGGGTAAATGTACAAACTTTCCCTCAGAGTCTAACCAGTGTTAACACAGTCATAAATATTTTGAATACTGTGTGGGACTAACAGTATTAAACTTTATAAGTGGCACAGGGTGTTCATAGAATAATATGCAATAAGGAAAAGGATTCTCCATAAAAGCTTTCTACTAGCAACTCTGCTTTCACAGAGTTGCATTGTTGGCCCTAACTTCAGCCATTTGAATTTCACTCTTTGTGCTTTTTGATGTAAATAAAACCCAGTCATCTGCTGCCATCTTGTTTATAGCGAGACGTTGCTAAACGCTTAGATAACAGCTCAATAGGAGATCTTTTGGTTAAATGTACTTTATATACACATGGGTAGGTCTCCTTCAAGCTCCACAATTTAATTTACTCCACACTACAGCAGTTCAATCTGATCCCCATTCAGTTACAATGGTTGTCAGCGTAGCACTGATAATATTTCCATGATTTTCAGAATTCTTGCTAATCCACTCACATAATGACTTATGGATTTACCATAATATGACCTGAGTGACTGTATTTGTGGGAATGCTTGAAAAAATTATAAACTTTGCACATTTTTCTGTTTAATTCTAACTGTATTTATGAAAAGTGTTCTTCCTTGATAATTTATCTTAATAAAAGGAAGGAAGGATTTATTTTAGGATCACACATCTTTGTTATGGAAATGTTGTTGCTCTTATTTATGAAAGCTGTGAAGAATCACTCAGGCAATAGTTAAAATTTTTCATGTATTTATCTTTGATTTGTTAACCTATTGGTAGATACCAGGTTGTTTATTAGCAGTTGTAAGTCATAGGACCACCCACCAGTTATGTTAAAAAGTAGAATAAGACCCTGTCACACTAGTAATATAAATTTTACACTTGGTTTTCAAGCTTTAGCTTCTCATTATGGTTGCTTGCATGGCTCTTGATAGTGAATTTCCTTCACCTGTCCTGCCATCTTCATTGGTCTTATAAATTTCCAGCCCACAAAACACTGTTGCCATATTTATTCAATTCTTCAGATCCATACAATCTCTTTTCTACAATTGCACATGTAATTATGAAGTTCAAAGAGTGTACTAGTCTTCCTAAAGAAATACATTCTTTTAAGCTGTAACAGTGATGTCTTTTTTGGTAGTTTTATGTCATGTCAGTAGATTGCATGTAACATACAAATTGGATATAAGGAACAAATTCTTTCCTGTTAGGGTGGTGAGGCACTGCAATGGGTTGCCCAAGGAATTTGTGAGTGCTCCATTCCTGGCAGTGTTCAAGGCCAGGTTGGACGAAGCCTTGTGTGGCATGGTTTAGTGTGAGGTGTTCCTGCTTATGGCAGGGGGGTTGGAACTAGATGATCTGAAGGTCCTTTCCAACCCTAACTATTCTATGATTCTATGATTCTATTCTATAGCTAAACTGTGCTCCCTCCTGGAGTGCATGATCACAGAGACAAAAAAAAATAAGCCACTATTAGCAACATATGTTGTATGCATGTTTTGTGGGGAGTTGCATTAATCTTATATTTGAATCATTGATATGATGTACATGCATGAGTGGGAGGGGAACCAAATGAAGGTAAAACTCAACAGCTGTTCCTCTGTCAAATCAGAACAACTTATTTGGGAAAAAAAGGAAATATTACAGTCAGGGGATGTTGGCACATATGGTAACCACAAGGTCAAAGAACATGAGAAAACATATTTTATCAGGCTTTGCTAAGCAGCATTTTCAGGAGAGTTTCTTCTCTTTCTGAACAGCTCATGGTCCCTGCACTTTCATTTCAGTTCAGAAAGACAATTACCTCAGTGACTGAACAGAGATGTTGGTAGTTGAATTATGGGAAGCAGTTTGTCCATCCTGTAAAAATTTATGAGATTTAAACATTTTTCAAAAGTCTAAACCTAAATTTCACCCTAGAACAATGTAAATATTTTGTTACAAATAAACATTATAAAATGTATTATTTTGTTGCAATTCTTCATTTTCACATTTTAGAATGTTATGTTTTTGAAGCAGCTACTTAAATTCATTGATGTCAAACTATAACTTTTAAAACCTAGAAATATCAAACCTGCAGTCAACTTGATGGGTTTTTTTTTACTTTAATTTTTTTTTCACATTGTGTTTGGTTTTAGATATCTTATCAATACACACTCAGATGATAAACAAAAAAATAAATTACAAATAACAATTTACAAAGAAATAGATCATACAAAGTATTGTAAAACATACATAGCCCCCATCTTGAAGAAATTTGCAAAGCAATTGAAATCATGAAGAATGCTAGAGCTCCTGGATCCAGCAGAGACATTTAAATTTGGAGATATGAATCATATTTAAATATGTAGTTAATTATACAAAATCTTTAGGGACATATGGAAAACTGAATGGTAATTATAGCTCATTACTATCCACATCAGTAAAGGCAACAATTCAGATTTGGCAGTTACCTCTCACATCATCATGCATGGTGTTTGCGGCCTAAGGAAACAAGATGAACTCAAGAGTTCATCAGTGGCTCCTCAACTCCATCAGCTGTAAACTATTGAAGTAGTTGTGTGATCTGAGTCACAAAGTACAGCTGATGGACTGTTTATAGTTAGTAGCCCCAGAATAAACAGCACTGGATTTCTAATACTGTCCACAGTCCATGTGTGAAACCATTAAATGCTGCCAGTAGAACTGGAGTCTGGCTACTGCTGTCTAATCTGTAATTCCAATGCAATCTCTAATCTAATCCAGTCATAAATGACATTTGTGTGACAAAATGTTGATCTCTATGGTGTAGAATAAGCCACTGGAGGGTAGAGTGATGTCTACCTAACCTGCTATAGACATCAATGTAAAGATACGATGAAAAAACTTTTGGCTTTATTGACTACATTTGCTGGACAAAATTTTGCTGTTTAAGAAACCACAGAATGTACTTTTACAATGTCTGTCTTTGGTCATCATACACAAAATTTTTGTATGCCTCTCATGTTACCTGTGACACGAAATACAATTGTTTGACAGCTCAGCTGCTATATTCTATTAATGGGATCCCAACATGAGATCTCAGTTCTGGCATGCAGGTACATTTGTAAGTATTTGTAAACCTGACAAACCTGGCAGATGCAACAGAAATCCATGAGGTATGATGTTTTATGTGCTGAAGAATACATTTTAAAGAGCTTACAGGGGAGAATGTGCATGACTAAGGAAGCTAATTTGGGAAACAGATAACCACAAAACCATAATGACAAAAAAAACAAATCAAAAATATATGTAGGAGACTGCAAGAAGAATCAAGAAGTAAAACTGGCAGCATAATATTGCAAACTACCAACTCAATCACACACATGGAACAGAAGACACTAAAATGCCTAAGCCATTGCTGCATGATCAGCTAAGAAAAAGAACACAGAATCAAAGGGAAAATATAACGCCTAAACAAAACTAACACAAAATGGGAGGCAGTGACTGGGAAATGGCAGCAGATAGACCCCACCAGCACAAAAACATCAAACTTGAAGGAGCTCATTTTGAAAAACAAAATCCAAACAAAGTGGTGAAACTTGGTTTTCAGCTGGGAAGGATTTGTGGAGGGGAAAAAAAAAAATCACAGTAGATTTTGTGTGTATTTTCCCTGTGTTTGCATGCTAGCTCAACAGAAGGTTAAGGGATCAGTACAGTAGAAACAAAAATATTACAGATTAATCGTTACTGAGACTATACAAGGTGAAGGAGTTGGGTGGTCATGTGCTGGATTACAGAGAAAACAGCCATTATCTTGTAAAGGATTGTTTTTAACTTTCCCCAATATATGGCCTTTGTGTTTAGCCTGACTCAGTGTATGCCCATCTCTGAAAGCTTTGTGCTAACTGGTGGAATTCCCACCACAGGCTACAATGAAGGATGCACAAACCCACCTGAATTTTAAACAGCATTATGCTGTTAGTCAAAAGAAATTTCAGAATGATTAGGGTTGGAAAGGACCTTGAAGATCATCTTAGTTTCAACCCTTCTGCCACAGGCAAATATGGGAGGTGAAGGCCGTAGGATTTGCAGGAGAACCACTCTGGGAACAAGCTGTGAGGCTTTGTAAATAAGCAAGCCTTGGGGCAATAAGCCAGGATCTCATTGTAACAAGTAATTTCAGTTGAAGGCCAGAGGATGTGTGGGATGTGAGAAGAAGTGAAGCAAGAAGGTGAAACTGTCATTGGGAGAATAGCACATGAGCATTGTGATTGAACTATTTACCTGGGGATTTTTAAAGCCAATGAGATTGGACATGGTTCGCTTGTGCAGGTTGGGAAAGTACCACACAAGGGGATAAAATGTCTTGATTGTAATGAAGTTGACTCTTGGTTGCAGTTTCAGTATCCTTACCGACCTGAATCCATGTCTCAATATGCCACAGGCAGGGACACCTTCCACTAGACCAGGTTGCTCAAAGCCCTGTCCAACCTGGCCTTGAACACTTCAAAGGATGGGGCAACTAGAGCTTCTCTGAGCAACCTGTGCCAGGGCCTCACCATCCTCCTAGTGAAGAAGTTTTTCTTAATATATCTAAATCTCCCCTCTTCAAGCTTAAAGCCATTGCACCTTGTCTTATCACTACATGCCCTTGTAAAAAGTCCCTCTCCAGATTTCTTGTAGGTCCTCTTTAGCTACTGGAAAGCTGCTCTAAGGTCCCCCCAGATCCTTCTATTCTCCAGGCTGAACAAGCCCAAGTATCTCAGCCTGTCTACCAGAGTGTTAATTGTTGTAATAAGCTTATATGAGACTTGCAGTTGTAATTTTGTGAATCACAAAAAAAAAAAAAAAAAAAAAAAAAAAAAAAAAAATATAGAGTTGAAAATAA
>NDXB01005156.1:24721-69887 GCA_002631895.1 Agapornis roseicollis
AAAAAAAAAAAAAAAAAAAAAAATCAGTAAGGTTTACAAAGTTTAAAGAAACTAAAGAGGGCTTTAAAATGAGCAAAGGTTTCAGCAGCTGTAGAGGTTCCAGTGTCCTCTGATTACATATGTAGCTGAGGAGGTTTATTAATTGAGCTGGGGTTTATTAATTGGCTATTTTTAGTCATGTGTTAAAGTCATAGTAGCCACACTGCCACTGGTTGTTGCAAATAATGTAAGCAGCAAGACTGGGATTCAATAAATCCTACTTTTCTGGGGAGTCAGTCACATATTTGAAAAACTTCTGACCTATTCTGTTTGGTCTAAGCTTTTGGGTTCACACCATATCCTGCTTGTTTTTCAAGCAAGATACTTTCCTGTATGTGGACATTCTGTGTTAAGGATGGTTATTAATAACAGATCACTAATCTCTGGAGCTCAATGATTATTTCAACCCAGAACACCCACTTTGCCCTTCAAGAGCCCCTCTTTCTCTCAATAATAAACATCCAAAATAACAACATAGTTGAGTGACATGCAAAGGAATTATTTATGTAATGGAGACATCTTGTTCTCATAAATTATTGAATAACAAATAGCTGACAACCTGTTGAATTTTCCTAGGGCTGTGCTGACTTTCTCTTTATCAACTTGATATATGATTTATGACAATAGAAGCATCAAGGAAAAAAAATAGATAAGAGAACCTGGCTTGCATGCTAATAAAGAAACTTCAGTGAAACCAACATTTAGAACTTATAAATTAGGTCAAACTATTCTGAGTTTTGTTGCTGCTGTTTATCTTTTTCAATGTTTCAAACATAGTATTTCCCCAGGGTGGTATATGTATAAAAAAAGAGAGAACTATTGAAAGCCAGCCTTTACCTGTACTCCTTTGGTGATTCAAGATGCTAAAGGATTATGTTGGACTCCATGTTGATGTTCCTCTTTCACTTTTATTCCTCTTCAATTTCATCCACAGAAATACTGTCTGTAAGCTATCACCTTTGAGCCTAAAGCAATGATATGATATCAAGTTCCAGGCTAAGCAAAACCAAATGTAGCGCTCTGAATGCATGAACATTGCAACACCAGCATTTGGAACTGTGCAAATAAAATTTAAAACATTACAGTATTAGAAGAGTGGCATGACCTGTAAAATTTGACATATTTAATATTTATAAACCCTCTTGCACACGGTTTTCAGAATGTTGTATTTTATCTTGTGGCAATATTACACCAATGCCCTTCCATATGTGTGCTTATTTGGCTTCAAAGGAAAATACTACATTAATGGATGACATAAAGTACTTGTGCTCTGTAATTAATACAGCAGAAACAAACAATATTCATGACTGAAAGCAAGTTCTAAAGGAATAAACAAAACCTGACAATTTAGAAGAAACTTCAAATTTTATGAGCACAACTTCGGGATCTCAGGTTGGGTATTTCCTATTGGCAAAAATAACTTGGGGGCAAGTGTATGATATTGACTGGACTTTTCAACAGTTATTTGTCCTTGGTGGACATCTATCTGGAACTCTATGTTTGTGTATATTACTGCAAGACAAATTGTACTTTTTTAAATACAGATGCAATATACATGGAAAAATGCCACCTGTGTTTTCAAGGCTGCATAGATGAGAAGCAAATAAATAGCTTGTCCTATTGTTCCACTTGTACTTGGAGCTGAGATGGTTGAAGTTTAGTGTGGACACAAACCCAGTAAAGTGAAGTGATGGAGGGCTGTAGATAACAAGGGTTGATGAAGATAATGGATTTCTTAGAGGCTCATACCTGAGAAAATCCTCACAATTAATTGCAAAAGCTCATACCCTACCTTTGACTACAAACAACCACCTACTGTAAGCAGAAAAGGAGGCCTAAAGAAGATGTAGGGGGTCTGGAGAAAGCAGTTTATTTTGGGATAGCTTTTCTGTGTAAAGAAATGCAAAGAAATAAAAAAATTGCATATGCTACACCGACCTTATATTGGATTTGCCACTGAACAATTTTGCACAGGGGAGACAGAGTAAATGTTGGGACATTTCAAACTGAATGCATAGTTACCCACATTGTACTGCACATAAAAATATATGGCATGAAGAAAAGGAATGCAAAACACTTGGGTTTTATTTCATTATTATAACGTAACTGTATTACGTAAAAAACAATTAAGGCTTCAAATATAGGTATTTTTATACAGTAAGATAAACAATTAGCTGAGTGAATCAAACCTCTACACACAATCCAGCAGCTGTAGGAAAAACAAAATGAGACCCTTCTGCATCTACAAAGAGGAGCCCTCACTTTCCTGTGCACTGAGTGTTTCCTGCATTCCCATATGAGTGATGGCCAGTAACACTGCTAGGTATCTGGATTATTTAGTGAGCTCTAGGGTCAGGTGAAACTTGATGTTGGCCTCTTTACCAAGTGATAAGGACAGCATTGCTAAGGAATAAGTTACATTCAGTAGCAGCTTTTCATCTGGAGCAAGGGGAACAAAGAGAGGGTCTGTGAAGCCTTACAATTTACAGTCTGGGAAGCACAGAAGCCATGAAGAAATGAAATATATGAGAAATTTAACAGAAAAAGGAGGGGAAGTCAGTAGCTGCCCTTGGGTCTTAGCAAAAAAAGCTAAGGTGCAAGCTAAAAATTATTATTTTATTTCTTTTTAAAGGTGAACAGAGAAACAAAGCAGAACTGATGGTTGTGGTTGATTTTATCCATTTTGGACAGCAGTCTGTTTATCTGGCAATGTTGCAAGGGAACTGTTTTAAGTTACATAAAGTGCTCTGGCCTCCTCAGCAGTGCTGGGCATGGTGAAGGTAGTGTATTTTGTTTCTGTCCTTCTGCCCACTTGTGGGAAATTAAACTATGAAGAGGCATGAGATAATCAGAACTACTTATAGTGCTAAAATGTGCAAAAGCTGGGCCAAGTCTCAAACAGTAAATGAAACAAATCAGTTTCTGTGTCTCAGACTGATTGCTGAACAGAAGTGAAATGGTACCCTGAAGGGAAAAATGAAGCAGTTGAATAGCTTACTATTTCAGTCTGAAGTTTATAGAAGGTAAACAACATCCTGACACTGGTCGCACCAGACAACAAAAATGCTACAAGAAATCAAGCTTGCTGTAGCAAGGCATGATAAATCAGAGTCCACAAGGGAACAGCAAGGAACTGGGTAGGTTGTAGCTTGCAACACAAGTCAAAACAATGTGAACGTTTGGAAAACGGGGTGCAGTCTTACCCTGTGGGTTTGCCGTGCCGTCAAAGTCTTGTCAAGAAGGAACCTCTGCTGGGGAAGTTTCAGATCAAAGTAATCGTAGAAAGGTTTAACATCTAAGGAAGCCAGAAACCAGGGTAGGCAGAGAGGCTCTTGTCTCCTGGATTTACACACCCTGAATGAATACCTGGAAAATAAATGAGCAGTGGGGTAGGCCAGTTTGTTTGGAGTTCAGAGCAATAAGCGGAAATATCCAGAGTCTTTGATCAGTTTGATAAAGAAGTGGCACAGCCCTATGCTTTTCTGCAGGTTCATGTTGTTTTCCAGAACTAAGGTCCTACTTGACTTAAGTCAAAGGATTTTTAGTTTCAAGGAGCAAAGTGGACATTCTGAAGGATACAGCTGTATTACTGTAGTTTTCCTGAAGGGAAATGATGCACCTAAGACTGTGGTAAAATAACAGTAAGCACAGCATCTAGCTGTAAATCGGGCTTTTTTGTGCTACAATGATGAATGGAAATACCTGCACAACAGTACCAAATTCCTGCTTACTTCAGAAGCAGCAGTATTGATTATTGATTAAGAAGATAAATTAATTGATGGATTATAAAGAATGATTTATTTGGTATCTTGTGCCAGGAGTCTAATGGAAAAATATTTTTAAGTGCATTATTTCTTGATTTCCTATAGCTCTCAGCTTTGATAATTTAATTTTCTCCTATACATGAAATGAGAACAAGAAATTTGACTTAATATACAGATTTGTGTTGTCCACACTATATTTAATTTTGCATAGAAAATTTAAATGTTGCCATGATTGTTATAGAGTCCTTCATGAGATGTTATAAGTATATAAGAGAAACCATTTGGAGAATATTTACTATTTTAGCAAGAAATTGTTAGTTACATTTTTATAGTTCTTTATAGTTGCTTTGTTTAATTTACTTGTAAGTCAGAGCTAGTATAAAATACAATAAGATAGTACAATGAAGTTATAGCATGTTGCTTTTTAATTAATAATCTTATAAAATATGAATTAGCATGGTTAGGAACTCACTTGAAATCTAATTAACTTGCCTTAGCTATCTCATTAGATGCCTGCAATACTAAAATATTTTTTGCAAGGTTAACATATCAATAAGATTGCTATTATACATTTTTGCTCATTTAATTATATTGCAAAAGTTAGTTTGTCCTTAGATGAACATTAAACATCAATTCAATGAGCTGTCCTTTAGCAAATCATTTGATTGCTGACATACGAAATTTAATTTAATTCCAAATTATAATTATGTACTTTTAGGCTTAATGTTCATTTCTCATTTTAGTGTCATAGTATATGAAGAGTCTTAAATACCTTTTAGATGTTTTTAAAGAAGGAGGCATATGGTTGAAGAAGAAAAGGCATTTTGTTCACTTTCTTATCTTGGAGAGAAAACTAAGAACTCTGCTTTTCTAGCTCTGTATTTAGTGACAACCAGGTTTGCAATTACAGGTGGAGTGAATCACTCATTATTAAGTAGAGGCTGAGAATACTAATCTCTTACTCCATTAAAGTACAAGCAATTATAGTTCATCTTATTCCTGGAAGTCTTTTCCCATAACCTTTGTAGGAACCACTGAGCGAGCGTAATTATACTGTGCTTATCAGAGAGCTGAAAGGGTTTTCAAGACATGAAACATATTCTTATGTAAACACCTGGCATCTTCATATGCAATATATGTCTTTGAAATAGTGAAGTATCATATGTGAAATCTTCAAAAATTAATCATTTTAAGGAGTTAAATGAGCAAGCATTGTACTAAGGTGATTGTTACCTCCTCCTTTACTCTCTGTAAGACTGATTACAAGGGGTATTCTGCTGCCTCACTGGAAGTTAACAGATCTTATGTAGCTCCAAGGTCAGAAATAGTAGACCTCATAAATAAAAATTTTACATTTCCCTGGAATTTCTAGAATTGAAGAATTTTAATATTATAGAGAGGTACCTCACAGTACAGATACTTCTCACATTTTTTAATTGGTTCTTTCAGGGACATTCTGAACACTACTACAAATGAAATGTGCTCTAGAACACAGTCATTAACTGCATGTAATCAACAAGAAGAGAAACCTAGAAGAACTTATCTTTATGTATTAATGAAGCTGTGCTTAGTTTTCTACAAGAAATGAGAGGAATCCTTTAGTGAATGCTACCACCGTGTATGATTTTGTAATAGATTAAACTGGTCCTCTGATTTACATAGCTTCTTTGATTTTATTGCAACCTATTTGTCTCATGGATCATTCATTACTAATTTTTCAGATCTATATTTCCTATGGTGATTTTGCCCCCAGTCACACCTGTAAAATTTACATGTGCAGTTTACAAGTGCTAACTTATAGTATGGCTATGCACATGAACAAGAAATAAATGAGTTAACTGTTCTGTATTTTTTTTTTTTTTTGCATGCTTCTGTTCAGGTTTTCAGTAAGAAACAGTGTTTCTAGTTTAATGAAGTATGTTATTATTTAAATGATTCCAGAGTACTTATTTAATAAGAATAGTAATTTAAAGCAGAATGGATTTTCCATTAGAGAGGATATATTTTTATAATTCCTTATAATAGTTATTTTCTGTTTTCAGAATCAATCTCAAGAATTTCTGTATCTTACAGGAAAAACACATAGACAATAAACAATATTGTTATTCTCAAGTTCTATTTTAAGGTCTTGCAAAAATAAAGTGCACAGAAAATTTCTGGAGTTTTTTGGTTTTTGGGTTTTTTTTTTTTTTTTCTTTTTTTTAAGTAACTGTGAATTGTGAGGAACAAGATAAAAGTAAGCTCATAAACTATAAATCTTCAATATTACTGCATAGTAAAATGGCTATACATAATTCTGTTCAGTTTATCTGGAGAACCTGATCAAGATATACTGCAAAATGAAATAGTTCTTGCTTAAAAATTTATGAGATGATATGGGGACACACTGCCTACATTCCCCTGTAGCCCTGTAGCAGAAAGAAATAGGTGCTGGTTGACTGTGTCATTTTCATAGTTCTGTGCAAGTCACAAGGGTATATGTTCCAGTTAATATTTTTGCTTGCAGTCACGCATTGTGTATAACTATAGGTACTAATTTCACTGGGAGATGGATTGACCTTTTGAAAAGTAGGCTTAGCCCTAAACCAACTAAATTTTAATAGAAGCCATGAATGAAGATCTGTATGACAGCCATAACTGATGACTGGGTCCTCCCTGTCATCCAAACCAATGGTGTGGCAATTCAGTACTGTAGTGATATGTTAATCATGTTGATGTTCTTAGGAATATTATTTGAGTTAGGACAGATGGATCTTTTCCTCCTACATAGATAAAGACTGTGAACTCTAAGGATTTCTCATTTCTAAATTTCAGAACAAGGGAACTGAAAGGACACATTCCCCAGTAAGTAGATCACGCTCATGAGTAATTCACAACTAGCACGAGTACCCACATTTTTCTTCCACAGTGGTAAATAAATGTCATAAAGAAGATAACTGGGTAAATAAAAAGTAGATGTAGAAGCAGCCCAAAATATAGAAAATCTTAATCCAAACCAATCTTAACTTGGCCCCAAAAGTGCAGTTTACTTCACATTATCAAGTCTGCATTTGCAGATATTTCTCTAGTTCAGAATGTTTTGCATTTGAAAAAAGGAGGACTACACATATAAAGCAGAGGTAGGCATGGTGTGGAGGTGGCTCAAAATATGGGACAACATATGGATCCTGCAGTAGGGAATAAAGCCAGGGTACTGAAGGTACCTTATGTACTCGATGAACTGAAAGGTGGCTTATATTTCTGTTCTGATCAGCAAAATGTAATTTCCTCTGGCTTCATCTCATTTACCAATGTGTTGCCAGGTGATCTTTGACTTTGTACTGCAGGTAAGCATAATTAACTCAACATGTTAAAATCTGATTGTGTTCTTTGGGCCGTATTTGTGTTTGATTGCAACTCCTTTAAGATACAACAATTAAATAAATTAGTCTTGAAGATACACAGTTATATTTCAGGTCCAAATGTGATTTAGGATTTCATTAAGCATAAACAGTCTGTAAAAATACTTCACAAATGTTCTAGTATCTGATCCTATTTTTAGAACTACGTATGTTTCTAACCAAATAATTCTAAATATGTATGTAACTTTTCTTAGGTAGGCCTAGAGACTCAATCCTCGTTATATGGAAAGAATGGACATGTCCATCCTAGAGAATAGTTAGTGATGATACCCTCTTTGAGCATAGTTTTTCAAGTGATGATATAAAAAAAATGTTTCATTATCTGTTCCATAATTAAGAGAAGTTAATATAAATGGTATGAAAATTTACTTTCCCATCTGTCTTTATCATTTGTTTATGTTTGCTTCATGGAACATGTCATTTTCTTGATACTTTGGTTTCTTTTTTTTTTTTAAAGTCCACAAACTAAACCAGACATGTTTCTTGTATTATTTTCTAGACATTATCATGATCAGAGTACTTCAGACTGTGGCAAGTACTTACATATATGATAAACAGATTTTCAGAACTATTTTTAGAAAGGCAAAGGAAGAAAATAATAAGATGTGGCCTCTCTGGCAATCAAAATCTCATTTGACTAAAGAAGGGAAAATCAGTTGTTTTGTGAATAGCCTTCATATGTTCCCCTTTTGATTCAAACTGTGTGCTGGTTTTGAAATATGTTCTTACAGTGAAATCCATAAAAAAAAAAAAACAAACAAACCAAAAAACCAACCAAACAAAAAACTTAAAAAAATATTCTCTTATCTCTGGTCCACATAACCTTAAAAACAAGAGAAAGTAAATTATTAATTAGCGAGTACGGTNAAATATGTTCGTAAAATCCATAAAAAAAAAAAAACAAACAAACCAAAAAACCAACCAAACAAAAAACTTAAAAAAATATTCTCTTATCTCTGGTCCACATAACCTTAAAAACAAGAGAAAGTAAATTATTAATTAGCGAGTACGGTCTCCTCAATTTGTTCAAGAAAGTTATTCCTTACAAGTAGCCCTGCCTAAGGTTAATTTACAAGGTACAGGTCCTATATGGTACAAGTGAAGAGGTAAAAATCTTATCTTAAAGATATTGTGGGCTCACAGTATCCTGTGATGATGGGTAGCATTTGTTCAAGAAGATTATTTAATTTTATTGAGGGTGATGGTAAAAGTAGAATCATAGAATCATAGAATAGTTAGGGTTGGAAAGGACCTTAAGATCATCTAGTTCCAACTCCCCTGCCATAAGCAGGGACACCCCACACTAAACTAGCTGGTCACAGTTACATGCATGGTAGATTATATGAGAATTCATAAAACAGCCTGCCTACCACTCTGGAAATCATCTCCAAGTTTTAATTTTTGTATATTCTCAAAAATTCTACCCTTAGCAATTATAACTCTCTAAATTAATGAGTTAAAACTGTCAGTAAAAGCTATGTGTAGGTATCTGTCCTTTTGGATAAGCAATCATCTTTGTAATTATTTATTAAGTGATTGCTGCACAGCTCTCTTGATCCGAAAAGATGTTAGATTCTAAAAGAAAAAAATGTTGAAGAAGGCTGGTACTTTAAAAAGCATACTAATTGCATAAGTGCATGCACGTCACAGCACAGGAAAAGACTGAGAAACACAGTATGAGTTCACCTGGTTTCAGTTGTATTTCTTCACTGGCCTCCACACAAGATGGGAGCAAACAGTGGAAATTAAGTCCCATTGTGTAGAGGATTGTAAAGGAATATTTCAAGCTGGTAGAGACAAAATCAGAAAGGCCAAATTACAAAAAGGATGCTTCGAGCAAGCTACGTCAGGAATAAGTGCTGTAATAGTAGGAAGTAAAAAGTGAGAAGAAAGTGTTGACCCACTCCCTCTGTGAAACAAGTAAGCTAATTGCAGGTGATACTGAGAAGAACAAAATGTTATAATCTTTTTTGAGGCAGTCTTCCCTAAAAAGATCAATTTATAATTTGAGGATTAGTGCAGCTAATCGGAGAGGAAATCACAGAATCATAGAATAGTAGGGGTTAAAAAGGACCTTAAGAGCAAGATCTTCATTTAGAACAGGGAAGACAACATTTAAAGATTATCAGGACACTTATGGGTTTGTCAGATCTCTGAGCAAAACCTCTTCCCACCAGGAAAAAGTACCTGGTGCTGCTCCCAAGTCTGCCCTGCTCCCCATTGTAAAACCACTGGGGTATGAGAAATCCAGAGGAAGAATGGATAACTTAAAAACCAATAAAACAAATGAAAAACTCCCCCACAACTCCAACCAAAAACATTGTTTCCTTTAGAGAAGAAAGCAGAAGAGCATGGGAATTACAGATTAGTCATATTTTGATTCATTTTCCAGCAAAAATTTGAAGCAAATAACTGAACTCTCTTTAAACATGGAAAATAACAAGGAGCTAAATAAGAACTAGGATGGATTTGTGGCATATAATCATATAAAATTTTCCTCTTTGTCAGATTAATAGATCTTGCTGATGGGAAAAGAACAGTAGCTTTCTTGGGGTTTGCTGCAATCAATAAGGCTTTGATACCATCTCAAGCTATGAAAACAGCTTTAAAAAGTCTTTGAAATTTGTGCAACACGAATTAGACAACAGTATACAAGGAGTATTTATCCATCAATTATCTATGAAAATAAAAGGAAGTTATCAGATGGGACTGTGCAGAATTAAACTGCATCCACTTCTATCCAATACTTTCACTAATGAAGTGATGTAACAGAAAATAGTGTTGTTAAATTTCAAGACAACTTCTGACTTTCAGTGCAAGTGTATTGGAGGACAAAATTAGAATGCAATAGGGTATTTTTTGATAAATTCCAGAAATAGGTTGAGAATTCAGGCTGAAAAATCAATAAAGAAGTGTGCAATGAAAAAGTGCAAATCCTCATTTTTAATTTTGCTTTAGGAAGGTTTTGGTTAGAATGGTATGCAACCTGGGGTGCTACACTTCAAAAAAGACGTTCAGCAGTTAAGGCAAGCCTGACAGATACCAATAAGAATCTTCTGATATCAAAAATTTAATCCCTTAAGAAAATACTCGTGTAATTTATTTGAAAAATTGCAAGAATAAAGAACGGAAATCGTATTTTTTCAAGTGTATAAAAGTCTACTTCATAGGAGAAGGCAACATCTGTTTCCAACAATGAGGAAAACTGAAGTTTCTAAAGCCTTGTATCTGGACTCAAAGTAATACCAAATATAAACCAAAGGCTTATTCCTAGATGTTCTCCTAAAAATGTCCATCTTAAATAAAGTTTGTCTCAGTGATGACAAAGAAGCTACCTAGGAATTTCAACATCAGGTGACCAAGCCATTTAATCTCCTTGCACAAACGGTAGGTATTGCCCAAGTCCATATGTGTGCGTACATACATATAGATGTATACACATGTGCATCTATGTACACAGCTTATATGCACAACTGTACACTTTATGTGTGTATATACGTATCATAAATATGACTTACATACCAAGGCAGACATTCATGTATGTACAGTCAGTATTGTCCAACATGCAATTCAGAGTACTTAAATCGTCTTTTCCTCCAGTGCTTAGAGGGTACACAAAGAACATCACTTGTAACTTAGGCAACTATATTTTATGGTGTAACTATCTTTCCCTCCCCTCAGTATTTATCACTAAAATTATCTGAAAGCAAATATGAACATACATAAGGCAATGAACAAATTTTTAATCCAAAATTTCATTTGAATCTTTATTAATAGTAGAATAATCCTATTCAGCATTCCTAATGTTTTTGAGACACGTGTGGTAGGTTTTTCCTCTATAATAAAGAAGTTTGGTGGGAAATCACTGGTCCCTGTGCAACACATGAATTAATCACAAGAAAATTCAATGTCAAATTTGATCTAAAGCCTGTCACAATTGCTAAGGACAATAGTTCTTTTGCTTTTCAAAAGAGGAATCCTACTTTCCTATTAAAATTATATCACTTAGCACATAATTTGGTAGATTGTTATAAAGTCTTTCTTTCATGTTCAATACATAGAACATATTACAGGACACTAGCGCATCTGTCTTTGCAATCAGTATATGCATGTCTCTCAAATCAACTTTGCAACGACTTAAAATGTTCTGAATTTCCTTTTCTGGTCATACACATTCATGAACGCTAGCTCACTGACCTACCAGTTACTGAAGAATATAGACTTAACATGTACACTATAAACTGAACTCCTCTTATTTGCTGTAAAACTATGTTGTCCAAAAAAATTACCATTTCTGGCAGTCAAATGTATTAGAATAGGAGACTGATATGTTAATAAGCATGTTAAAACAACAAGGGAAAAAAATATCAGCCTCGGGAACAAGGAGGAATATATGTTTCTTAGTGGAGCTTAGGAGAATTTCCCATTGTGTCTGCATGGTTTATGTGTAAATGCATCCAAAACACAAATCAGTTGTAATTTACAATTTTTTGCCAAAAGAAATAATGACTGCTAAAACATTTATTTTCCAGATGATTGAATATTTTCTCACACACAAAAATCAGAAAAAGATATATTTAGAAATGTTGGAAAGTTTCATTTCAAGTCAGTTAAAGATCATTTTTGGTTGTCATCATGTTTCCTAGGAAATGTAATTTAGTGTTGCAGATTCAGCTATACCCTCTAACCAACATAAACAAACTTAAATCAGAGGGAAACCACATTGTTTCATGGAAGAGGTAGTCCAGAAAATGTTGGCTATAGAAGGGAAAGAGGGTTTGATGTAACTCAGCTTTAAGTAGATAAAGGTAAAATTTAGATTAACGCAAAATGGGATTGTTTAACAAATGAAAATTTAAAGGACTAAAATGTCACTGAAATCTACATTTCATTAGAAAGATTTCCAGACATAAATTTATTAGCAAAATTCCTGTGGAAAATTTTAATTTCATAGTAATCAAAATATGTTCTGAAAAAAAAAAAAAAATCCAACCAATTGTTCAATAATTTTGAAGGGAAAATAATTACAGCAGGATCTGCTTAAGATTAACCTTAAATTGTCTTAACAATAGAAGTAAGGTGACAAGGCAAGATGATGAATGAAATAGACTTTGAAATCTAAAATCCATGGTTAAAGACAACTATAATTCTACCACGAGAACTGTCCAAAGTGAAGTTTCTTTAAAATTATCAGTGATCCAGCTTGGACATTTTTCCAACAATGGAAAATATTAAAGCAGCTGAGCTGAGGAGCAAAGTCACTGATTGCAACATAGTCACGCCAGATTCACTCTGCTAAAAATGACAGAGGAAATACTTCCTGCCAAACATGTTTCTGTAGAGGAAATGTGAAGAGAATTACTCCTGTATTCTAAGCACTCCACTGAAGTATCTTCTCAGGATTAGCAGGAAACTACCCTCCTATGCCATCTGAGAACCCAGCTACAGCATAGGTGGTCACCTGCTTGGCAGTATTAACATCTGAATGCCCAGATAAATACTAAATGCAGGCAGTAAAGCTGATAACCTGAATCATGCTGATGTTTTTCAGTTTTAGAGATTTGTGGTGTGATATGGAAAGCAGTTGTATCCCTCTGTAACCCAGACCACTGTTTTGAGTGGGCATTTTTTTGGTAACATCCGTAAATGCAGCTAGCTAAAAATACAGCTTCAAATGACAATTTTGAAATCTGAGTACTGCAGGTAAAATGATCAAGCCTGTGTGCTTTTAGTGAAATACTTCTGAGTACAAAATGCAGTAAAAATGTTTGGTTTCTGTTTAGTTTGTTTTTTGTTTTTTTTTTTGTTGTGGGGTTGGTTTTTTTTTTCTTTAATTGAAGAGACCGCTGTTGTCCTCATTTCTTATGAAAACAACTTCACTGAACAAGCAGTAAACTTATATCTTGACCAGTCCTAAGAGAGTAAATCTTCGTTTCCTTTCACAAACCTTGGAGGTAAAACCAGACCCCTTTTGTGTTTATTTTTCACAGTGAGTTATCAGACATACTCAAATTTGAAAGTGTAAACTGAAAAAAATTCAGAAGGGAAGAGAGAGCGTGATGTTTCAGGCAGCCTTAAAGGGGAGAAGTATGCGTGTGTGTGTGTGTGCCTGTCTATGCATCTGTACATGTAAATGGAAAAGTGGAACTTTAAATATTTAGCTACAGTCAAAGTTCTGAAAAGTTACACCTGCCATTTACGCATGGAGACCTGTGTAATCCCTCATGGAAAATCAACTGCAACTCACAAGTCTGGAGTATACTTGGGCCCTAAAACAATTCTAAGCTGATACATTTACTTCACAGAATGGCTTTTAATTTCCAGCTACAAAGCTGAATCCTCCTGTGTTAAAATCAAAGAGTCATGATAAGATTACATAGTAATGTTATTACATCATAATCAAGATCAGAAAGTGCAAAATAAATTTACCAGCAGAATTAGAAAGTATTAGAGGCAGAAATTAATTAGTCAAGTTGGAATTTGACTAGGACATCAGGATTGAAATAGTATAAATTCTTTAACAACACTATACAGTTAAAGTGCACATCCCATTTAAAGGCTTCCATTTCTAAAAAAAGCCAAAGTCCCAAAAGTCTGATAGAGAATTTATTGCTTATTCTATCAGAGAGACAAGTACCATATTCTGAAATAGCACAAGCAAATCCTGAAAGATAGCTGTCACCAGACTGAACCTGCCTAAAGGCAGCTTGCCTTTTGAATCTAGTGGAAAGGTTTCATTTCACAGGGGGACTTACTCTTCTCTCATTTATTTTCAGATGTTTTGTCTGGTGGCTGCTTATGGGGTCATTCAGTTGCCTCCTTTAAGCAATGAAGCTATGAGACAGGAGTCTTCACTCTTTAATTATGAAGATAAATAGTTGCAACTTTTTCAGAATAGACATTTTTTTCTTTTGAAAATTTCTGCACAGTGTAAAATAAACAGAGGATAGGAAGTTGTTCCTCTCAACTGTGATACTCCTTTTTATAAAAGGGTTATGTTTGCTGTTTTCAAAGTTATTATCCTAGAAGGGGATAGGCAGGAAGAGACTGCTAGCAACTGATTCTTGATATAGGTGAAAGCTAACTGTAAAATCCCTAAAATCTTTCAAGATCTAATAAGGCAAATGTCTTCACATCTTGTGGTAACTGTCAGAAAAGTTGGAAGAACTAGGCTAGAATTGTATGAGGCATGGTGGGCATGAATCTAATAAATCAATACTGACAAGACATTTGTAGGTTCAGCATTTCATGTTCTTAAACTTTTTTCCAAACACTGAAGACTGAAATTTTATCACCTTTTACAGAACTGCATACCCATAGAAGAGCTAAAATTGGCAGGGACTTCTGAAGACTGTCTAGTCCAAGACCTTCTCCACCTTGAGTAAGTCTTCCTTGCTCCAGACTTTCCCCTGGTGGCAAGGGCCTGTGATTCCCCTAGGCCAGTCTTAGTGGTAAAGATTGTGGCAAAGAAGATATTAAGCACCTCAGCCTTTTCCATGTTCTTTGTGACCAGGGTCCCTACCTCATTCAGCAGCAGGTCTGCTTTTTCCCTTGTCTTCTTTCTGCTGTGATGTAGAAGCCCTTCTAGCTGTCTTTCATGTCTCCCACCAGACTTAGCTCCAGCTGGACTTTGCATTTCCTGAACTTATCACTGGGTGTGTGAAAGAAAATTTCCTTGTTCAGCCTACTGATTCCAGAATCTGAGACCCTATGGCATCAGCTAAATTGATAGCATTCAGGATTCAGATCCAGCTAGGGGGAGACAACATTAAACTTTGTTGTATAAACACAGGCTTGAACACAGACTATTAAGGAATATAGGAGAAAAGAGAACTCATAGAAAACACCGGAAAACTAAATTTACTGTCCAGGTTGCTGCTACCAGAGGAACAGGACGTTGCACAGGTGCTATCCTTAATGGAGCCTGTCCCTCTCTGGTGATTGCTCAGTTGCTCCATCAGTGCCAGGGATGGAGCAGTAGCCAGGGTTTTAGCGTAGCCAGAACGTTATTTTGCTGTTTCTGGCAGTCTACTGCTCTAGGTAACTAATTGGCAGGTAGTCAATGCCAGCTACAGACAGGGACAAGCAAATAACTATGGAGACAAGTAAGCATGTGTGCAGGGAGAATTTAAATGCTTATAATACAAAACCTGGAAATTTAGATGTCATCAGTGCCTTTTGATACCTAGAAACAACTCAAGTATGTTCTGCTCCTCTGCTGCAGCAGGGAATCTCACATTGAGCAAAGAACTACAAAAAGGAGATGGCAAAACCTGGGGATTCACATTAGCTCTCAAGGAAGTGAGTATTTCACTCTGGTGGGGAGGGTTTCTTTCCAGCAAAGGGGAGCACTGGTGCTCCTGCAAATGGTACAAACTCATTGCCTCATCTTTTTCTGCAAAGGCAAACAGAGAGGTATGATCTGCTTCATGCATGTATTGGCATATATTTTTTATATAACCTATGGAAAAAGGTTCCATAAGATTTCAAATCTGGGTTGTTTTTTTTTAGAGGATTCCACACTCTAAACTGAAGTCAAAGACAGAAGGTGTTTTTCACTTACCTGGGAAAAAAAAAAAAAAAAAAAAAAAAAAAAATAAAAATTTAAAAATAAATGAACAATTAAATAAATCACCAGTGGAACAATCCAGGGGAAAACATCCCAAATGCATTTGGTGTCTTGTTTGGACACCAAAANCACTTACCTGGGAAAAAAAAAAAAAAAAAGGAAAAAATAAGTAACATCTCAAAAGTGCTAATTTAATTTCTGGCTTTGTTTCCCAAGGTGGCTGGTAGTTTGCTGCAAAAACTCAGTTCTTGATTAATATGCATCATTAATCATTTAAATAAAAGTAGACCACATAATTTTGAAGAACAAACAATGCTACTTGACTGCTAATTCAGCAGCATAATTAGAAGTCTTCAGACATGCTAGTTGAGAGAATATGCTTAATAAAAATGAATAAACCTTGTTCACAGGGTCATTCAATCATGAATATCACTAAGTTCTTCCTCTTTTTATCTTATGTGTGTATATATATATGTATATGCTTATAGTTGGATAAACATAATTTTAAAACAAGAGAAGTGAACAATAGTGCTTGTAATTATGATCTGAAGAAGGTGAGACATTGAAAAAGCAGCAAGAAAATATGTCAGTGCATGCCTGACTCTTCTACTCATCAACAAACATTTTCTCTCCAGATATTTTACTCTCAGATACGTTATTCAAAAAGTGTACCTTTAAGTTCTGTTCAGTCCTTATTCAGATACACTAGTGGGCAGTGTCATCAGATCAGCACAATGCAAAATGAGATGGAAAAATACAGAAAGACAAAGATTCTGAGATAGTTGAGCAGGTTATCGCATGTCACACATACTAATCTGAAGGGACACATTTACTGTAGGAGCACACATCTCTATGTTCAAATCACTCATATTCCATTTCACCCTCTAGCTCATAATCACTGTGTACCACAAGAGTTTAGCTATAATGTAAATCCCAAATTCAGAGGGCTAGATTAATGAATTGATCATGTATCTCATAGTGCATGCAGATGACTCTAAAATGAGTATAGGTAGCTGAAAACATTAACGGCAGAAAAGTTAGGATAAAAACTTCCAGACTAAAAGCAAGTTATTAGGTTCAGATTGTGTTTTGAATGAGAAATCTTAAAGTTAAATGGATTACTTATCAAGCTCAATCTATTGTAATTAGAAAGCACCAAAGTCTCTGACCTTATATAAAATCAAGATATATTGGTAGAAAACCTTTTAATAATACATCAAGTACTAAAGTTTATACTGAGGTCACTTGTAACTATGTCCCATTCCTAACACTTTTGTCAATCACTCCCTGAATTGGTCATAAAATGCTTCTCTGTTCCCATTTGCAGTTCTAGTAATTGGGACATAAATCTGTAAAGTAGTAGAGTAAAATATAACGAAACAGATGTTCACTTATTGGACTGCATCACAGCACAGTATTTTGCTGTTGTCTAATGACAGATGTGCTGTGTTCTCAGGCAAGAGCAAAAATAGTGCAATAAAGTCTGTTTTTTAAAAGCTTTTGGTTATTGTCATTGTACTACGGCTCCTATGACTGGAGTGTTGGAATGGAAGGTTAAAGGCTTTTTAGGAAAGACAGGCCCTGCAGGCAGGGAGGGGGAGTTGCCCTTTATAGTAGGGATAGGCTGGAGACTATGGAACTCTGTCCATCATATTTGAGAGAGATCACGGCAGTCAAGTGAAGTTCCCGAGGACTGGAAAAGAGAAATATAACCCCCATTTTCAAGAAGGGGAAAATGGATGACCTGGGGAACTACAGACCAGTCAGTCTCACCTCTGTGCCTGGCAAAATCTTGGAGCAGGTTCTCCTGGAAGGCATGCTGAGGCACATTAAAACCAACGAGGTGCTCGACCTCACAGCAACCTTCCAGTATCTGAAGGGGGCCGGTAGGAATGCTGGGGAGGGGCTCTTCATTAGGGACTTCAGTGACAGGACAAGGAGTAATGGGTTAAAACTTAAACAGAGGAAGTTTAGACTGGATATAAGGAAAAAATTCTATCCTATTAGGCTGGTGAGGCACTGCAATGGGTTGTTTAAGGAAGTTGTGAATGCTCCATCCCTGGCAGTGTTCAAGGCCAGGTTGGACAAGGCCTTGGGTGGCATGGTTTAGTGTGAGGTGTCCCTGCTTATGGCAGGGGGTTGGAACTAGATGATCTTAAGGTCCTTTGCAACCCTAACTATTCTATGAGTCTATGATTCTATGATTCTACTACATTTGTGAGATTCAAGTAATCTTTTTGCTCTTTATTTTTTTTTTTTTAATTTCAGTATGAGGTTTCAATACAGTAATCTGCTTCACTAAGATTCTTTCCTTTTTGTCAGTAAGGAATGGGATTCATGTGTCTTTCCTTGCAGATTTTTTTTAATATAGATGGTGTTTAAACTTAATCTCTTAGTCTATAATTAGAATTTACCAGAAACCTTATTAACACTTGGAAAAAAATGTCTTCTAGAGGAAAATCTTTATAAACTAAGCATGAGTTGTCCAAAGTCTCATGGTTATTCTCCTGGCTTTGTTTTTACCCAGTTTATCATGCTTGGCAGCTCATTAACTGTTTTAACTGATTTCCCTGTGAAGAAAATAAAACCAACAATGTTTTGCCAAGGATCAACAAAACATACACCAAATAAAAGAAAGATGGAGTGCTTTATTATATTGCTACTAGATATAAATATGAAAAATAGTAGTAAGATGACTGCTCATAAAGACGGGTAAGGCTTCTTGTCTGTAAGCAACAAGATATTCCACCCCTTCAGCAGAAATAGTGACTGGTGCTTCTAAACAAGACTGTTAGCTTCCAAAAACTTGAAATCAATTCACATCCTTATGAACCAGGAAACAATGACAAATCTACAAATTTGCAATCCAAATTAAGATTCATGTACTGTGGGGCAGGGAAGAAACAATTTCAGATTATTCAGTACCCCATAATTACAGCTATTATTCATGTATTTCACAGGAAGTAAAACTGCTGAAGTTTGGCTCAAGAATCTGTTAACAGTGCTGTGGAGAGATCTACGTCAAATAGGAGCACAGGAAAAAATAACTGATTCTTTGTAGCTCCAAAGAATGGACTGAAGACAATCATATGCTTTGCCTGTGGGCACAAACTGCTGAAAATTCATCCTCTACTTTAATTCTGTCAGAAAAAAACAAAAACAAAAACAAAAAACAACCCACCTTTTTTTTCTCTTCTGTAAAATAGTATATGCCCCAGGCTATCAAACACTGTAATAATGTGTATCTTAATCTGTCATAAAAATTGAGTTCTTCAGAAGACTGGAACTTTAAACTCTTGAGCAATATATGTTTGAAGAGAGATGGGGGAAAGAAAAATATTACATCATTAAACATAAAGATACTTGGTGAAATTAATATAGACAAAGCTGGCCATTCCTGAAATACTTACTCTTCCACTATTTCCTCTGAAAAAAAAAATTCCTGCGGGGATGAAATGGAAAAGGATTTCAGGAATGGCCTTGAAGTGAAAAAGTGAAGTTACAAATGTACGTCACTGACTGATTTCTTTTAGAAAAATACAGGCCAGAACTGACCCTCTTGAATAAATGCAGTCATTTTCAAAAAGACAAAGCAACCAAGAGCTCCATTTGAACTTGAAGTGTGTATTTGAGGGATATGCCAGAACAGCTGTAGTGAAACTCACATTTATGTTGTGTAATAGCTCCATCATTAAATATTTATGAAACTGATAAAACTGAAATAAAATAAATTCAAACACCTTAGTCACAGGAAACCTTTGAAATTCTGCAGGGGAAAAAAAATAAGGGAGTTTCCATTTCTTCATCTTGTGAAACTCCATCCCATATTGCAGATGTATAATTGGCTGAAGCCTACTGTTTCCATGCCTTACTGTTTGCAGGAAACAGAAGAAAGTCACTTGTGTGTCTTGTCTTTAATATGGTTTTTCTCAATCTTGGAATGCATGTCTTGTAATTTCAATAAAGTTTTTGTTTGTTATGTGTAAGGTACACAGTTTTTATCCACAAAGACCCTGGAAAACGCTGCAGAAATCAGTACAGCTAATGCATATTTCACTGAGTCTGTCCTTTAGAGGAAAACAAGCAATGTCATTTTTTGCCAGCAAAGTTCTGCTGAAATACAGATGTGCGGAAATATCAGGAAAGCTAAACTGCGGAAACACACTCTATTTTCTTGGAAAAGACAATAAAGAGAGACCATGTGCAATGTCTGCTGCTTCACAATCAAAGAAATACTTGTAAGCCCAAGAATTCAGTTGTGGGACTTCTTTCCCCAAAAGATCATCTGCTTGCATAAAACTTGTTACTTTTCCCTATAAGTTTAGTGTTCTTTTGTTTGTTTGTTTTTTTGTTTGTTTGTTTTTTTTTTTCATACACTTTTCAGAGTGACTTCCAGTGACCATCACTAATGCTGGAGTCTTCCACACCATGTGTCAGTGGAGAATACTCCACTACTTGTTAATCAAGTTAAAATGAACTCAGCTTTACAACATGTCAGACCATAAAAACTGGACAACTAGTTGCTTCTTGAGACCCTGACAAGATGAAAAAACACAGGGCTTGCCCTCTTCCTACTGAAATGCAAAATTTTATTCAGAAAGACATTTGAAGACAATTCAAAGAGAATACTCTTCCAGATTCTTATCCTAGATGACAGATGACAGTTTCTTGGATCTCTTTATTTCCTTATTTCTGGTTTTGTTTTGTTCGGTTGTTTGGCTTGTTTGTTGGCTTTTTTGATGGTGGTTTGTTTTTTGTTTGTGTGTGGGGTTGTGGTGTTTGCCTGTTTGTTTTTTGATGTTGGATACCGTCTTCAGGAGTTTTTGGTCTGAAGTGATAAGTACCTTTCTCCCAAGACCTCTTTGAAATGAGATGCTACTGCATGTAGGAGCACTATCTAATTAACTGTAATGGGGCCTTCAGCCAGAATGGTCATCACCTTAGCTGAGTGGCCTCTCTTGAAAAGTCCATGGCTTCATTATTAAGTTGTAGATGGTAGGAATGAATTTAGTGCTAGAGAAAAATATTGCATTAAATAGTTTTGGTTCCTAAAGATTGGTACACAACCAGTGGCCAATATAAGCACTGAGTACATTTCAACAACGTCTTTGCAACTGAAGATAGTAAAGATCAGAGGAATGCACATTCCTTTCTACAGAACATAGCTGATCTGCTGGAACTTTTTCCAGATATAAGAATTTAGTTCTTTATGTATCTCTTGGTCTCCCTGTTGAGGAAGCAAATTTTGTGTCCATTCAATGCAATTGAAGAAAACCAACCCTGTTTGTAAAAATTAGTATTTTTTTTTTTTAAAAAAAAAAAAGCACATCTGCTGTAGGGAGAAGGCAGATTTGATTGCATTGGTAACCAATTCTGTATTACTCTTTCATGAAAAGGAATCAGAGCTGAATGATCCTTTGCAGCTACCTACCAAATCAGTCTTCACCATCAATTTTATTGTATTTGTTTCTTTGGCTTTAAAAACTGATTCAACAAATTCTGTTAAAAAAAAAAAAATAAATCCATTTTTCTCTGAAAACAGATTTTCACTTGAGCTGCTTTTCCTTACACTAGTCTTTCTGCTGAAGATTTGATGTGGCTCTCTCCCTCCCTTTCTAGGCCCTTGATCTCTCAGGAGGCCGCCTTTTAATTAAATACTTACTTCATTTTGGATAATTTTTAATTCTTTGTTTAAATGTTATTGCTTGTGCTTTGAATTGATCACCCCTGTACAATCTGAAGCTGAGTATTTGCTATGACGCTGAGTGCATTGCTTTTGCTATTGCCTTAGGACATTGCTGCAAACGGTGTTGCAGTTGATAGATTCTCATGATAAAAGAATTTACAACAAAGGATGAATTAAGTTTTCCTAAAGTCAATGGCATCAAAATCAGATACTGTTTCTCTTCTTCTCACTTCCAGTTCCCATTTGCTTAGGAAATTGTTTTCTATTTATTTGGACTAATATGTAAAGCACATTGTCATAGACAGCTGCAACATTCAACAGAACAAATGTGCCCTTGTCACCAGTGTTTCTCTGTAGCTACCTTTCTAGCCATTAACAAAAGTCTTAAACCAAGTGGTACTATTTTAGTCGCAGTGCAATTTTCTGCACCCAGTGCAACTTTTACTGTTCAGTTAAAAGCAAATTGACACTTCCAGCTATTCTGTGTTGTAAGTTTCTTTCTTTTCATGGTATTTTACCACTTTATTCTCACTGAGCTTTCAAAGCAAGAAATTTCTTTGCATCTTTTATACTATATGCAATTCCACTGACATTATTGTTTCAGTTCTGTGGAACAGGAAAAGAAGATAGAAATATTCTGTTCTGAACAGAAGATAAGCAGGAATGTCCAGGCACAAAAATACATGAGAAGCAGTAGAGACCTTTTCTTTACTCAGACTAAATTAATCAATGATGATAACTTCTGATACCTCTAATGCTTATGCATGGATCTTTCTTCTGCCTAGTGTTCTTCTGAACCTTGATGTGCATTGGAGCCCATTTTCTTCTCAGATAAGGCTTTTAGCACATGGTTATGGGAGGCAGTTTATTCAGAAACTCCTTAGCTCCTGAAATTAATTTGGATGAAAATTTGCACCCTGCTCCACTCTGCTGTGAGCTTTCCATTCTGATCTTAAACATGACAAAACATCCCTAGATGTTTTCTACATAGTTGTTGGTGTTACACTAACCAATGGATTTTATCAATAGAGCTGTAAAGTTACCTGTTACCACAACAGTATCACAGAATTATAGATTTTAGGAGAGAAAAGAAATAGCAAGTGAGTCACTTCTTGGGCACCCTATATAGCACAACAGCACATTTCTTGTTGTTTTACCTAGTCTAGCTTAAGGCATCAAGCTGTTTCCCCAAGGAGATCATTCCACAGTCTATTATTACATTTACTTGTTAGCAAGCTTTTGCCTGACGGTCAGTCCAAATATCCTTATACTGGATCATCCTGGATCCCTTACTGATCCGAGTACCTTTTGAAGTCAAGTCCATGTTCCTTATGGGAATTTAATACCCTGTGGTTTCTGGTTTGATTTTTTTTTTTTTTGTTTGATTTTTGGTTTTTTGTTGGTTAGGTTTTAAGATTTTTAAGGCAAAGCAATAAAAAAATATTTACAGGAATTTTTAAAATTGCACATGAAAATTGTTTTCCCATAGTCACTTGAGCAACAGGTAAAAAGCCAGTTATGGAAGAACTGCATGTTACAACCTTTTCTTTTTGTTAGTGCTTTAGTTAGTGTCAGGCTTTAGTTTTGCTTTCTAGAATGCTGTTTAAATGTTTCTTTTTCTTAAATGCTGGCCTTAGAATTTTTGCCTGAAATTACTTTTTCTCACTTAAAGGGAACAAACAGTTCAATTTTGCAGATCTAGATGTGAAGCAATTATGCATTTATATATTTTCATTAAGTCTGAATCCTCATCAAAGTGATTGTTTAGGTTGTTCTAAGCATTCACTTTGTGCGCTGAAACCAGACAGTTTTGCCACCAGGATCTGCCATACCAGTGCATATGCCCAGCGTCTTCTCAAGCTTCCGCATAACACAATAGTGTGAGGAGTCTTCATAGACATTCTTGAGTTCCTTTCTGCTGTTTGAGGCTGCAATTCAAATTTCTTTTTTCATGTTGTATCTCAGTTTCTTTGCTACTCCCTTCTAAGCAATTTATACTCCTTTTACTCTAAAGCAGAACAATTCCCATGTCTTGGCCTTGAAAAGACTATTCATGACTAAAACCTATATATGACTTTGATGCTTGCTCTCTGAGGTAAGGAACACATGGTAAGGAGCACATCACATGGGGCTGTATCATCTACAGACCATTTTAAAAGAGAACCCCAAGGTCTGGAGAGAGGTGAGCAGGAATGATTTCCTCCAACAGCCTATAGACCTCTCTCTTAACCTGGACAGCTGGATACGGTAAGACAAGGTTTAGATTATCTTGACAGCCAAAGTTTTGTTTGTCGCTTTTTTAGTCAAAAGGATCTCTCTCAATGTTAGGAAAAATAATGACAATTGCCTTCAGCCAGGATCTTCCCTTTGGGATTTACTGTCACAGACTACCTACCTAGATTGTTCAGGTTTTGTGTTATAAACTAAGCATTAATTTACTGGTATTTTGGTGTCCTCTGTGGACACTCCAAGAACACACTAAACATAACAGAATGTAACTGATGCTACTTGAATCAAAATATTTCTAAATGTGGACATAATAGATGTTTATTTCAAAGCATATTTAAAGAGTGCATATTTCAGAATCAAAGCTATTATCCACAAGAAATGAAATAATTGATATTTGAATCCCACCTGTATATTACCTTTGAAGGTTATATCTGTATCTATAGATGTGGACAAGGTAATTTTCTTCCTCTGTTCCTTATTACAGCACTGCATAGCGGGAAAACTAAATGCTGCCTTGTTTCTCCAGGGCACATAAAGTCTATTGATGAATGACTCCTCTGGCAGCTTTACCCATGCTCAAACAAGCACAGAAAAGGCAAACCTTGATTCCTGCTGTCACTGAGGCCCCTGGGCATCTGCTGGGGCTGTGGAGAAAGTGGTGGGTCAAGGGCAGCCTTGGCTGGGTGGACGAGAACATCCAATGCTGTTCCCTGCTTCTATTGATAATATTTCCAGGGCTAGGTTGTACTTTCCATGCACAGCTAGTTGCCTGAACTGTACCTATTAGGCTGCAGCAGCTGAAATTACCTGGCAATTACCTCTTCATGTGTAATGTAAAAATGTGTGAAGTCCAACAACCTTTGTGCCTTTTACACCAAGTATGTTCTGCAGTAGTTTCTTTGGGGAAGGCTGAGGCATGCAAAACACTAATTGGTAGTACCTTTCAGATGCCCTGAAGTTACAATAAAAATAAAATTAAACCATTTTAAAAGTCTTTAATGAAGTGATATAGTAATTAAATTCTAATTAACCAAAGGGATGGTTATTTCCTGGTTTTGTAAGCAGATGTATAACTTGTGCTGTTGCTCCTAGTTCAGTTCATTATAAATGTTTCAGTAATATCACTTCCATATCAGTCCACACTTTAGAAAATCACCTTATTGTCAAAAATTTGCAGGGTTCTTGAGGGAAAACAGCCTCTGAGACACTGATATTTAAATGTTCAGAAGCAAGCTGATACTACAGAGCTAATTTTATCATTAAATAACATTCAGAATTTAATCATTAATTTGAGATTAATATTTGTCCATTCAATCTTGCCAGACTTTCCAACTACAATATGACTGAATCTCTGGCTGGTGAGAGGCTAAACAGTGTTGTGAGAGCTCCTGCAGCTCTCACTTGGATTGAGCCTTCCAGAGCATAGTCTGGCATTGCAGTAGAGATCCCCCATTTCTAGGATTGATTATTTGCATCATGGGGAAACTCAGGCGAAATTTGTGAAAATGTATCATTTGAACTTGCAATGGGAGCAATTCTTTTATATATTTAACTGGAGTATCACACATGAAAGTTCCTAGGACACAACTTCAAAAGAGGAAAACAAAAAGAAAAGAAGAAGATGAGCTTAATCTTATATTCTTTCCAAACCATGTCAATATAATAATATTTATTCCTTGTGCAGTTATAAAAATGTGATTAATATGGAGACCTGACATTCTGACATCTTCTAAAACTGTTAAAATATGAAATGAGGGATTCTACGGTTTTGACAGAACAAGTGTCTAACTTCTGAAAGCTGGGGTTGGCCAAGCTAAAATCAAAATATGCCATATGAAAATTTGCATTTCCCAAAGCATTTATTGGAAAAAGAATGAAAAGTAATGATTTCATACCAGTTTATCTTCAAAACCTGCCACATATCACTTCATGCTTAATCTTTTCTTTAATTGCACATTACACATTTAAGGTTTAGTGCAAGTTACGGAAAATCAATAGGTTATAAATGTAGGATTCGTAATTACTGCACAACTTCTACAATATCTTATTTACATAATTCATTTACTGGCAACATGCATTTTAATTAACCTAGAATGAGTGCTTCAATGAAATTGTAATTTAGTGTGCTAAATTAAAAAAGTTGTCAAATCTTGCACTTAGTCATGCAACTGTGAACTTTGCTGTCTATTCAAAAAGATTAAGAATTGTACAATTAAGAAGATGAATTTAATCCTCCATTCTGAATGTATTATCTAAGTCTTTGTTTTTCCTGGTAGGTTGTCTTTAAAATGTGGTAATCATCAAAAACACTGTCAAATTAATAAATTTTGCTGACCAAATTTTCCCCTGCAGTATTCTTATTCAATAGATAAAGATGTCATAAAATTAAACTAGAGGAATAGAGTTGATGAAGAAGTAGTCACCTTAACAGCTCCCCAAATTCTCCATGCTGACACTGAATGTTGCCCTTCTGCTGGTTAAAATGCAAATATCAACTGCTTGTTTCTTTTTATTATATATTAAAAAAGGTTAATTCCAGTCTAAGAAGATAGCTCGGTAGACTCAATATCAAAGTTTTCAATAACTCTGTTTACCAAAGATCAAATGGAATTATGCAAGAAAAGTGGACTTAGCTCTTAAAGTAGGAAGAAACTTGAGTTACATTTTTACTAACCTGCTTAAGTTGTGGCAGTTTCTATATAAAATCAAACTTGCAAAATTTCCTTTCTCAGCTATCTCCTGCTCACAGCTCTTTGTATATTGAATGCATTTTCCTTTAATCTTTGATTTTATATTAATGTCCATATTCTTGGAAAGAATTTTCTTAATGACTTTTTCCCCAAATTTGCATTATAATATTGTTCAGAATACATTTTTAGTGTTCATCTGGAAAATACCAAAAAGATGATGTTATTATATTCTGTTTATCTGTGCTCTGACATAATAAGGCCTTTCAGAAAGCCCATAAAAATTCAATGGATTTTAAAAAGACAACCACATTGGAAGTAATATAGTCTTATTTATAAGCATTCTGTGAATGTATTTCTGTGACATAAATATTTAGGTAAAGTTAACTAATAGAAAACAGTTGCTTCTATGTCACTGTATATGCCATAAGATGTAATATAATTTGTCTGCTACACTATTTATGAAATGCTGTGTCTGGCACAACATTCCCTCTAGGCAGAAGGTGCTGACATATTAAAGAAGCAAGAAACAGGCATTTGATTTCTGTTTATATTGCTATTCTCAGAGAAATAGGAGAGAAATTCAACAGAGATTTAGTTGCCACTGTGAGAACATAACTCCTGACCTGAGTGGTAAACTGGAATTTTATAGCTTTGCTCTATCAATAGATTTAAATACAATGTAATCTTCAAAAAGAAAATTTTTCCAGAAAGTATTGTTTCACATTTTCAGTTCAGATGAATGTCAGTGATGTTGGTTTATAATTAGACATGATGCATAGCATTTTAGCCTAGCAGATTTGAGGTGGAAATTTTCCAGAAAGCAAAAGAATGTAAGCATTTCCTTAATGGCTTCCCTTCCTATCATCAAGAAAATTCTGCTTGAAATATCAGAGCTAAGAGAGCTCTTAATATCAAACTACCTTACTATAGCAGTGCATATTTGAGTGTCATACATAGTGCTGAGTGAGGGAGAATATTAAGTTTATACACAGCAAGTATCATGAATTTCTATTTCCTTACCAGATTCTTTTAAAAAGCTCTACCTCTATCTAATGAAACTTCTTCCTTACCAGCCTTTTACAAAATACTATGGGGGATAAAAGTGTCATTAATCTCTTGACTCCAGACTTAAATCCTGAGATGAGGAATGAAAGTACTAGCTAAATTTATTTTTACGATGAGACAGTGGTTATAATGCACTTGATATATCTTACAGACTTCAATATTGGCCTTAATTATATGAGGTGAAAGAATAGGAAAAACTGAGACAAATACAAAGAAAACCATTATAAGGTACTGGTTTTGCTTTGAAAAGAAGGGGAAGTCATGCCTGTTCCAAGCTGTAGGCTTCTGCAGAGAAGTGTTCACTAGGACCTGAACTAGTCAATTGAAAACTTTGATATCTCCGTGATTGCTGCTGTGAGTGGAAGAGTACCATGCATTTGGTAAATCTACATAATTTTGAAATGAAGAAAGGCACTATTGAAAAATCAAAGCTGGGGACTTAGACATGTAACCACAATTGCTATCATTTAATAATCTAGCTCTTCCATGCTGAGGCACAGTAACTGTGTCTGATCGGTTCCCAGATTCCTAAACATTTTAAAGACCATGTAGCTTGAATTACTGGCACATGACAAAGTTAAGTTGCTGCATTATCTATATGTGCATACAAAGCCACCTGGATTAATGAACCAGACAGCAGCTCAACTAAGGTATCATAATGTGCCTGTGCAGACATACACAAACAATTAAGGAGTCCAAATTTCAAACTTTTTCTCAGCAATAGTTAGTAAAGAAAACTGTACAGCATATGGGGTTTTTTTTCTGTTCAATGATGTATGTGCCTTGTGACATGTAATGGTAAATTCTCAGCACCAGTTAAGCCCCTTGCATCTCTGAGAATCATGTAAGACATGAGAATGCCATCCATTTCTCTCAGATCAGCAAGAATCCTTGAGATGATAATGTCTTCTGATAATCTAGGTTGTATACAGATCATTACAATGGTGAAGGGGAAATCTGTAGGCAATTGTCTAAAAATGTGGTTTCTCTTAAAACAGGATTTGATGGTTTTGAGTTTAAATGAAATTAGAATTCTTATTTCTTTTGAAGTTTAGTACAAAGACTGTTTCCATGGTCCTGTGTAACACTTCTTTCTTACTTACTTACTTGTATTTATTATTTATTTTCTACTTATTTCCTAATAATTTAATTCTATTTCTGATCCTCACTTCCATATTTCTTTGTTTCAGAATAAGATGGACTCACCATTCTATTTTAACACAGCATCCTGTTTATAGAATTTCTTTAATATCCAACTATCTATCTATTTATCTGCAGCCCTTATGTTTTGGCTATACTCAATGATTACAGTGGAATTGTGCTGTTTTAAAGCAATGGAAAATTTTAGCCTAACTTTATTGACCATGTTTTTAGTAAAAGAAACTTAAACTTTTTCTTTTCTTTTTTCCAGTTTTAGCAGATGTGTATTGGTTTACATTAAAAAAAATAAATGAAAACCAAGTAAGAATAAAAGTATTCACAGTATTCAGATCTCTGCTGTGTCAGAAGAAAAAAGTCCAAATGAACATGGTGGAAAGAAATATTGGCAGAAGAGTTTTCTCCACTAGGTAGAATGATTGGGACCCCACAGTGTGAACAACTCTGCTAGCAGACACTTTCCAAATAAGTTTCTTTTTTGGCTCAGTGGTGTCCCTAACACTGGATATTACAGATGTGATAAATACAGCTCTATTTAAATTAACAGTTCAAGAGCCATTTTCAGATGGAAAGTTTTTGTGCTTTTCAGATTAATGTCTAAGTGCATATACCACAAAAGCAAAAAGTGAAACCAAAAAGCTGAATCTTCTGAACCACCACCTTACTTCTGAATGAAATTAGATTCTTTCACCTGTGAAAGCACAGTTAATTACCAGGTTAAAGTTCAAAGCACATGCTTGTAAAATGTAATAATTTCATATAAATAATAGTTCTCTTCTGAACGACAGTCCTTTTCCCTTTGGTATGTTGAATATCAAAGCTAGTGCTCAGACACAATTGCAAAAAATTACTGCAAAAAAAAAGGTTCATAATAATTACATTAATCACAGTTGTTCTTTAGGAGGAAAACTGCTTATCACCAGTGGAATAAGATAGAACACACCTGGGTTTCAGGTCTTTTGTGCACTACTACTCCATGCTAAAAGCTTTCCCCTAAAAGTCAGAAATTTGCATACGATAATGTGAGTTGCTTTGGGAATTTGAAAAGAAATCTGCAACCCCCCCAAATTAAACTCCATAGTTATCAATGTTAAAAATCTATGTAAAATCTCTTAAAACATAAGGAGCAGTTCTGTAGATTAGAGTTGAAGGCATCACTCACAGCCAAGCCCTGTACCTTTGTCAAAAAGTAAAGCCAGTTTGCACTAGCAACATCTGGGATAAAGTTTGGTACATAGTTTGGTACATAATTTGGTACATTGGATGAGTTATTAATTTTGATAAGAAAGAAACCTCCTATTTCAATGACTGATAGCCGGTTTCAATTGCTTCCTAAAATGAGCAGACTAATATCTTCTTGGAAAACAAAAAAAGCTTAGTATATTTCATTTTGAAAGTTTGTATTAAAGAATTTGTACCATTGTCTACATTTGCTTCTTTCATGAACTTTTTTATATATGAAGAACAATGAATAATAAGCTTCATTGCTATACAGTTGACTTTTACGTTTAAAGGCATCAGTCCTTTCAACAATTTTACCAGTAATCCAAAACCTCAGAACTAGAGGAATGTGGGACTATTATAATACTGCATCTGTATTGCTGATCTGTGTGTTCTCCAATTCCCTCCTTGCCTCATCATGATCACTGTTGATGTATCAGTGTATTTTTTCCTGTTCAAGAGAGAGACCAGAAGATGGTTTAGCCTTGAGCAGACTTTAGTGAAGTTTCAGGACTTCTGAAAATTACTCCATAGCTGCAACAGCTCCTTAAGAGTCCACAGTAAAGCACAAAACATTTCTGGATGTTCTAAAAAACTGATGTCAAAAGAAGAAGGCCCACAGACCCATATTCCTATTTGATGCCTTTATTTTAATTAGAACAATTTAGGGAATATTTGACTTGAATAAAGAAGCATTTAGTAAAATATATTCTTTAAAATATATTATGAGACTTAAAAAAAGATATTATCTTCTAGTCAAGGTCAATATCTTTTTTTCAGACTAATAGCCTTGCAGATGACTTTCATTAAATTCTGTTACTTTGAATCATGCCCAGGATAAACAGTAAGAAATGGAAGCAAGTTAAACTTTATATAAGTAGTATATTCTTCAGCTATAATCCTTGATACACATGAATTTATCACATTCATTAATTTTTAAATACACTATTTTAGGATGTTTTATTAGGAATAAGAAAGTGTTTATAAGCAACTGAATCAACTAGAATACCATTAGGGGAATTAACTTAGTTAATCTACAGCTGCCTGTGTGTAAAAGATCTACTGCTCTGTGCAAATAAACAATATGGGCTTTCTACTGTAGACCTCTTCCCAGTATGTGAGAATAAAATCTTTACTGAGTTTTAAGATGGGTTAAATGAAGATATTAGGAAACAATTTCCACTTCATACTATTTTTGAAAGTATCTTCACCTATGTACTTTAGTACTTAAATATTGTAACAAGCTTAGAAGCAGTCCCTTACAAATTAGAAATACCATTAGATTTCTACTTCTTTTTAAGAACTCATAGCAATAAAATTTATTCCATTATGTGGAAATGCAGAATGGTGGGTAGTTTTCATGCATTGGGCATTCAACACAGTTGTTTGAAAGGGCACATTGACCAAATTAGGACCTCTTACGGCCATTTAGAAGAAATACATACAGATGAGTGGCCACATAATGTAGTCAAGGCTACAAGTGCTCTCCCAACCAAGCTGCTTGAATAACTTTGTCAGCAAGTTTCTGCAAGCAAAGGATCTGGGCTCTTCAAGATGTGCAAGCTCCATCCTCAAAGTCTTAGCCATGACCTTGCTCACCCATAGTAAAGGATTTATTAACTCTAGTGCTGCCACAAAGAGTAGCTCAGGAGAGCCATTGGAACTATGAATCAAAACCTCTTCCCTGTGTCCTCTAACTGTTTTTAAAGAAAATAAGTTTTAACAGGGCTATCTCTGATACCAAATAGATGTCCCTCCTAAATATATGTTCTGTGTCAGCCAGTCTATTACAAACAATGGCAGGGTATCATTATGTCTATGAACAATAAACATAATGATAAAACAAATAGAATGATAATGGGTAGAAGCAACATCTCTGCTGAGATATACACTTCCTTGCCTCAGCTAGAGGAGCACTGACAATATGTGCAGGACAAGAAAAGTTGCATTTTTAATACCTAGAAAATGTTATGTCAACCAGGTCACAACTCTTGCCTTTATTTAGATGAAATGCCTTCAATTGGAAGCCACCTGCATATAGGTTAGGATATATGCAACCTGCTCAGCTCCCAGCAGGTAATCTATTCTGTGGAAATGCATTTCAGTTATAAAGAAAACCCCCTACAATGCATCTACTGTGAAATGTAGCTAATGTGTCATTCATATACAATCATAAACAGCTTTAAAAGGACATTGATTCTGTTTATTTTTATTTGATGATGCTTGTATATTTGAACATGTAGTTATTTCTTGAAATAACTGGGAAACAGCAATCAAGAGAAAGCAGTTGATTAGCAATTTAAAGCAAAGTAAAATGGAAACATTTTTCATACATTGTCAAGTTTTATTCTAAGTGCCTCCCATTAAAACAGTACTGCTTACAGTAACAGGCTACAGTGATTCACTGCCATATTAATATGCATTGCTGAGTACAAGTGAAATCTATATTCAGCTACATAAGATTTCAGTGTTTTATTGTTGATGGCATTTTCTTTGCACATAAGCTTTTTGTTGCACCTGACATCATAGCCCATTAAAACATGAAACTTCTAGGACCAATGTCAAAGTCTTCTCCCCAAGGGCAGTGGACTTATAATAACTTGAAACCAGAAAGAAGGTAGAGGAGTAAAGCACTCAAGAACGTAAGGTATTTTGAGGACTCAGACTATAGCATCCTCTCCTAGTGATTATTGACTTTCCGGGTTAATTTTTTTAATTCATTCTCATGTATGAGATATATATATATATTTACGTTCATGTGAGAATGAACTAAAAAAGAAATACGTAGAAATGTAGTCACTTAGATAGCTCTGTCATAAGAAATTTTTATGGGGCCATTGCAGAGTTTGATATGTGTTTGTTGAGTAAATGGCAATTTTTGAAAATGGTGATTTATTTTTTATTTTTACCTAGGAATTCTATCATCATTATAGAGACCCTTAAAAATACAAATATACTTGAAAACTAATTGCTTGTTTATTAAATTGTTTTTATTCTTGACAGTAATGGCTATTTTCCATGTTTAACCTTTCATCGAACTATCTCCAGATGACTGCCAATCACCTCTCATGAGCTAGAAGACACTGAATCAGCTTGACATTTGGGTTGTCTTTTCCCAAAATCTGGTATGTACTGCAAAAAGTGACACTGAAGATGACTTAGAAGGCAACATTCTCAAATCATAACAGATAATTGCACTCTGAGGCTAGCATGATATCTTCCATTTCATGAATGATATATGAAACCAAGCTTATGCTGTTTCTTTATTAAACATTTTTCAGAGCAAATTGAAGATGTCTAAGTACATTGTTAGATAAATATCTTTTTACTATCCTTATTTTATTTGATAAATGCCTTTAAAACTATTCCTTGGAATGGGCTTCATTTCTATACTAATTGTAGCCATGTTTCTCTTTGGAAAGGATTACTGTAAATGGTCAAAGGATCTTCACATACAGCTGTTACATCAACAAGAATCTAAATTCTTCATATATTCCTAAGCGTATTTAATTTTAAAAATAGAAACTGTTCCACTGTGCTTTCATGCTAGCAGAATAGTTAAAACTTCATTGTGTGGGACTTATGTATGATTCTAACATGCTTTTTACCATCTGAAATAATAAGGCAAAAATAGCTATGCAGCCATTGTAACAGCCAGAAACATAAAACATCTAAGAGCTAAATATTGTACCTAATTATGTATGGTACATAACTCTACCAAAAAAAAAAAAAAAAAAAAAAAAAAAAAAAAAAAAAAAAAAAAAAACAAACAAAAAAAAACCCCCACAAAAACCCAAACAACAAACAACCCAACCAAAAAAACCCCAAACATCCCCCAAAACCACACCAAAACAAAACATCAGAAGGCGGGGAGGTGCTCAACCAGCATCTTCAAGCAAATACTTGAAAATAATGGTCATATGTGGGANAAAAAAAAGAAGAAGAAAAAAAAGAAAACCAAACCAAAACAACCCCCTCAAAACCTCCACTGAAGTATCAATACTTTGCTATGCATTCATTTTTTTTAGCGACAAGTAGAACTGAACTGTAATGTAAATGAAGAGTGCCAAATCAGATTGCCTAAAATACCAAAGCTCATATTATTCAGGGTTGTTAAGTGGGGTCAGAAACACACATCTGTAATTAAAAAATAACAGAATTTACCACATCTTGTCCTGCTCAGTTTTATGAGAAGACATATAAATATCTGCTCACATTCTTTTTGATCAAGATGAAGCTGTGACAAAACTAATAGTGTCTGAAACTAGCACTGAAGTGTGATCCTGGTTGACTGCCTGTAAAGATGTTTATTACTCTGTTATGCTCAGATTTTGTGTACTGTGGACTATGAAGCAACTAGAGGAAGGACATCAGGTCAGATAGGTAGTATTCAGGTTTTATGCTACAAAAGTAAATGAACTACTGCCTCTGAAAAAGTAGAAAATTGCAAAAAAGATGATTCCACTGAAGTTGTTTGTGTGCAAGTTGCAGCAAAGAGGTAACAAAATTTACCCACACTTCCTCCTCACTAGAAGAGGGTGTTTTGCTGACACATGCTGGTATCAGGATACCCGCTTGTACTTATGTGAAAAACATTTTCTTGAGAAGATATATTTAAGATCAAAAAAAATGAAGAAACCCTTCAAAAGCATATGCAGGTGGTTTAACTCAAGGGAATTTAATGTAGGCTCAGAGCATCTGTTCTGAGAAAAGAACTGCTGAAGAGAGCAGGATTATATAGGATTTTGCCTATTGCCATGGGTGGCACACTCCAATTTGGGTTACTGCAAAACACAAATGTGATATATCTGGAACACTGAAGGCACCTCTGGAACCTACAATCAATGCAGCTTTCTGGAGAGATTTTAGAAAAAGTTCTTGAAAAATCTGGAAAGTCTTCACCGGTGTAAACAAGCTGATTTGATTTTTTATTTTGTAACTTTGTCTGGCACAGTTTTCAGCCTGGGTTTGGTCCATTTTTTAGAGGCATTGAGTAGTTTGCTTTATCTTCTAATTCTGTCTGTCCGTACAGCTGATTTCATGCAATGCTGAGCTTAGTAGTTTGTTCTGTCTCCCCTAAACACATGAAACTCCAAGACTAGGGAGTGAGCATCCTTTCAAGAAACTGGTCAGCCTAGCTTGAAACAGAGATTTTCAGCCTATATCTACTCTTATGGGAAGAGCAATGCAGTAGGAGATCTACACAGTGAAAAAAATTGGACTGGATGCTTTTCCTTTCTCAGGAATGGAGTGAGATGGGATGGGAGCAATGGTTCCCCTGACTATTCTGGCCACACGGATTAAGTGTCCACTGGGTGACATGAGGTGAGCTCCTGGAGTATTTCTTTGGCTTATTTTCATCTGAAAAGAATATTCTTTACTGTGAGGGTGGTGAGGCACTGGAATGGGTTGCCCAAGGAAGTTGTGAGCGTTCCATCCCTGGCAGTATTTAAGGCCAGGTTGGACGAAGCCTTGGGTGGCATGGTTTAATGTGAGGTGTCCCTGCTTATGGCAGGGGGGTTGGGACTTGATGATCTTAAGGTCCTTTCCAACCCTAACTATTCTATGATTCTATGATTTTATGCTCTGCAACGTAAACCAAACTATGGTAAGAAGGGACCAATGGGAGATCTCAAATTCCTGACCTGAGCAAAAACACTGATATAGATGTATCTTCAGAATTAAAGCACAGAACTGGCATTCAGTATTGAAAGGGCAATACTTCCTATAGCAATCAGAACTATTTTCTTCTCATTGCAAATCATATTATTCACTTTTCTGTCACACTGGACAGGGGATCTGGAGAACAGGAAAAAGAGCTGTGACCCATTTTGAGTATTTTTGTTGATGGCCCATTCAAGTACAATTGACCATAGTTCAGCTAGCCAGGTTTAAAACTTTCCATGTGAAAAGAAATAAAACGCTTTGCTTTTTCAGTTCTCCATCCTGAGTGCTTTTAAGTACTGTGGGTATTTGAAGATTGCAAGTCAGAATATTTAACATTTAAGAGACTTTTAGACAATGTTGCCCATTTAGCTAGAGTAAACATGTCTCCAACAGTAACTTAGATGACTTAAATTGGATACTTAATAAGTAATCTTTGGTACGTTTTTTGTGAATGTTAGTAGTAAACCCTAGGCTGTGATAATATCATAAATGTAAAGCATGAATTTTTAACCCTCTTTTCTGCACACAGAAGGCTTCTGACTTCTAACAATGCCCTGAACAGGTCAAAGACCAAACCCAAAATTCAGACTGAGAAATATTAAATTTTGAAAACAGTTAATTGGAACAACATATTATCATGGACTTCATGAGTTTAAATAGAACAAGAAGCATAAAGCCAGATTCTTTTTTTGTGGTGTACCTGTTCATGATGTTCCTTCCTTCAGCTGTGTGGACACATTATTATCTTCTCTTGCGTCAGTACTGAGTTTATATATGGGCCTTCCATTAAATTCTGCCACATCCTCTACTCTTTTTTCAGCCCCACCAAATTATTCATTGCAGCAAAGATTAGTTCTAAGAGAAACATACAAAGCACCAGAAGGACAAATGCTGTACAAATGCACCACTTTTAGAGTGTGTGAAATTTTAGTTCTAAACAACCTGGCAGTGTCCTTATTTTCCACCTCAGTGATCTTCTTTAATCACTTCTCCTATTTGTGTATCTAGGTTTTGAGGTGTTTTGTTGTTTTGGTTTGGTTTGGTTTGGGTTTTTTGTCCCTACTTTTTTTCTCCTTCAACTATTTCAGCTTGTGGCAATGGTGCAGAATGCAGATAAGCAAGCCTCATCTTCAGCCAGGTGATAATTTTGGGCACCAAACACTGACTGTCCTTCTAGGGGGAAATTTGCAGGTTGAGCAAACCTTAAAAGTACAGTAAAAGCATTTGTTACGCACTCATTGCAGGTGCATCCACCATTCAGCTTCTTTCTGCAGTGATAGCGGTTCAGACAAGGATTTGCTACAGCACTGATTGCACCAAAATGATATCCTGTACTCTTTCTGCATTTTAGCTAGTATTTTGGTCATATCAGCTGCACATTAAAGTAATAAAAGAGGCTTTAATGCACATGTGGAATGGTACAGTAGTGATATTTAATGCCGAACAAAGAGCTCTATTATTACCATATAATGTGAATCTCTGCATAACTAGTCACTGGAAAAAAATTCTCCACTGGTGTACATGCATATAACTCCTGAGAGATCAAGGGATCTCACGCTAGTGGGAGTTCAGACTTAGCATTACATAAGAAGAAGAATAACTCTTTGTTGGCATTTATTTTTATGAAAAAAATACATGTAAGGGAAAATGTTTGAAGAGGCTGGGTCTCATAATACTTTCTGCATTTGAAGTATGATTTAGGTGAACAGCTGATTATTCAAATCTCTAACTACCAGCTTCTTTTTTTCAGTCAAGTATTTAGAATTGTTAGCCTGGATTCATACTTGCAGCTCAAGTATGGGTGTAAATTGAACCCACAATGGCACAACGGACAAGCTTCTTCACAAAAACATAACCCTAGGTGTGAATATGTCCGTCCTTGCTTATGGACTGGAAATATCATTCTATGTTGATTTTCAATTTTATTGTTCAAGAATCACACTGACAAAAATTTGGGTGCCTAGTAGCTCTTAAGTTAGTATACTTTTGTTATAATGGAAATATTTAACTAGGTTTGTGGGGAAAAATAAAGAAGCAACATTATGTCTTTGCAGAAACACACAAAGTTTCTCACTGCTGGTAATTTTCCATTTTCTAAAATCTTATTATTTTGTTTACATTCACTACCAAAACATGAAAGTTGCTTTATATCAATCATTTCACTTTTTGTTTCATAAACAAAAACATCAATTTGTTTTAGTAATGTGTTACAATGGAAAGTCAATAGTAAGGAAGAAGATTGCCAATATGATAAAGTGAATGCTGAGACAACTTTGACAGAGGTGATCTGTATTTTTCTTTCAAACTGCTTGTACTGAGAATGAGGTGCACTCAATGATTTGGAATTAGAATCTGCACCAAACAAAGACTTCTAGTCAGAAGATTTTGCAGGTTTATTGTTTTCTACTATCACCTACAGCCAATACATTAATATTACTCTTTCATCTTCACCATCTTTCTAACTAGATCAGGAGAATGCTTTTAAATTATGGGTCCCTTCGGATGTGAGATATTCTATGATTTTATGAACAGATTTTAGGAACAGATATTGTTCTTCTGAACCTTAAGGTTTCTCTTCCTGTTTGTAGTTGAGGAAAGACTGATAACAGTGTATATATTCATATTAATTTTATAGCCAGACCTATACAGTGATGGAAAGTCTGGAAGTGTCAAGGTTTTAAGATGGTGCCAGGAGAGGACACTGTTTTGGATATGAACATGGAATACAGGTATAATACATCCATCTTGTTTAATCTTTGCGAGATGGAAATTAAACTTAGATAAATATAACATTTGGAAATTTTGGGATTAGAAACCCAAAAAGAACTGAAAACAACAGTTTTCTGAGAGAGAAAAAAAATCTATTATATTTGAAGAAAATACCAAAATGGTGTTTACCATTTGAAATTTTTCTTTCTTCCTCAGGACTTTATGCTCTCATATGTTCCATAGGTAAATACATCTCAAAATATCATTGACACTGTGCCTGAAAGTTCTAAAACACTTATAAAGTATGAGAAATGTCTCTTTCTGTCTAGTGGTGAGAATGCTGGAGTGTTTTCTGCTCAGAAGCCTGTGTGACATTGCTAGCTTCTGGGGAGAGATGAAATACCTTCCTGGAACTAGAGAAATTGCAAGAGCCTCATGTAATTTTGTTATCTACTTAAGTAGATAATTATGAAATAAGTAAAATTTAGCTAACTTACTTAAACATCTGATTGCTCCATTTGGTCTCACCTTACAGGTAGAAACTCTTGGGTTTGTTTTTCCCTTATTATGCAGCATCTGCATAATGGAAACTTACAGTGAGACCTGGTAGCAAAAGCTGGAATCAGATCTCCTTGCAAGATAGCATGTCCTATCAGATCTTACAGTACTATTGAACTGTGGCCACTGCATTGTGCCAGATGAGTGACCTACGAGCAAGCGGGATCCTGGTGCTGGAGTGTATTTATTTGTTCCTAGTAATGCCCTCTCTCAAGTTATATGTTTACATTGTCCCTTCTGTTCCCTCAGGCCACACAGAAAGAACTTTTTCTTAGGCATAATTCACTCAGGTATGTAATTTTCCAGTCAAAGCGAACACCATCACACTTCTCTCATCTCTTTGTCATACTACACATCTCCCACGATCATCTTAGAGTCCTTTTATGGACCGATAAGAGACTTTCAGTCTTTTGTTAGCTGTGGCTTCAGCTTTTGACACCTGGCTTCATTTTGTCATCTGCTGAATTCTTGATAGGAATATGGATTCTGTGTATTTCACTACTTTTAAACACAAACGGAATTTTACTATGCTTGAACCTGGCAATTTTACATGAGCTCTTCTCATCAGTTTCCATTCCAAGTCGATGTTTTTTTATCATATTACAAGCTGCTATCTGAACAATCTTTTCCAAATTTGTAGTGGTTTTTGTTGAAGTACTTTACTAGCTGACATAATTCCAAAATTGGATTTTGTTTTGGTTTGGTTTTTTTTTTCCACAGTGAACTATACATTCTTCCAATATGTCCTCCTTTTCTCTAATGTGATGGGATTTTCTTCTCATTTAAAACAGTCGACATGTTTTCATCAGCTAGTCGTTTTAAAATTTCTTAGTCATCTAAAAATACCCACTAAATACAGATGAAGTTAAGTGTGTCACTTATCTCTTCAGATTTGACTGGATTATTTACCCAAGTAGTAGGCAATCTCAAGCAACATCAAGCTCCAGTTCTGTCAGTTATGTTGTGATAGCAAAATGTGATAGATGACTGACATATGGTGCTTTATTTGGGATTTTTATGTCTTCACAGGTTCTTCCAAGTATTATGGTATTAATTCTGTTTTAGTATAATGTGTGTTAGTGTGTACTGTGTCTATTTTACTTTTTTTTGTTTCATAATTAATATGATAAAATATTTTCTTTGATATTAGCTTTTGGGTTAAGCTGTTTGATGGAATACGGACTGTGAAGACACTGAGGAGTGTAGTAGATAATTTCGTTTACCCTTCAACACTGCCCAAATCCTTCATGCTAATTCAATAAGGAATTTGTGATTTTTTTTGGTTTTTTGAATACATTTGCTCACTTTGTATATGGAATAAGTGTTTTAATCCTTTGCACCTTTGGCACTAACCTCAAAGCTGGCAGACCTTAAGTGAGGATGTACTGTTCCAGAGCAAGAAAGGACAGGCTTACCTGTCATCATGCTTCTTTAACTGAGATCTTCCACAGACTTGTCTATGGCATGCAGAATATCTCTGATTGGGAAGTAAACGTCTTCGGCTTTCCTGCAAGAAAAAAAAAAAAAAAACACAAAAAAACAACAGAACAAAACAACCCTTGGCAACCTTTCTTTTAGTTCTGTAGCACCATCATTAAACATAGTTTGCCTTTGATGGGGCATTTGTCAGTATTGCAAAAAGTGCTGCATATAGCTTTTCACCTCAGATCTGTGATATGCTTATTTTCTGTCTAGATATAAATGAAAGCAGAATGGATAGCATTCAAATACAATATTTTTTTAGCATTACATTATTTCCTTAGCATTGTTAAGACTCAAGAAATTTTCAGTTGGCTATATTACAAATGTTCCAAAGCCTCCTTTCCCACAGCATGTAAGTAGCTATTTTTCAGCCCTTTCTTATCCAGTCATGAGACTCTTATAGAAGTGTGGAAGTGTTGCTTCCACTATCAGTTCTCAGTAGTATTGCTTAGATAAAACAGGGCTGGGTTGCAGCCCTCCATGTGTAAGAAAAATTGTTTTCTTGTTGTGTTGCTTTACATTGGCCTCATTTTCTTGTACTTCATGTACTTATATCTTAGACAAAACAACTATTCCTTGATTCACATAGACAATAGATAAAGCCAACATCATGTTGTTTCCTACATCATTGTACTTTTGGTTTGTTAGGAAACAAGAACAACCTTGAAAAGGTTGAAACAGAGTTCAATATCCTATACAAGACAAGTGGAAAAGCTTGGGTGGAAAAGTTTGACATGTAAACCTTAAGCAAGGACTTGAGCCAAGTTGGAGACCTCTTCTAAAAAGCAGCTGTCCATTGGCTGCATATAACTGATTTTAAGAATATAATGACACACTGGCAATGTTGAACACTTATTGCTTTGTACACCTTAAGTGATATTCAGATCATTTTCTAAAAAAAAATTATGTACCTGTTGTCAATAGTCTTTTTCTTTACTCTCTTCAACACATTGTCTGTAGTCCACAGACCACAGCTTGACTGCCAAAGACACTAGTTTTTTCACTTGTGAGCTGATTTTCCAGATCTTCTGTCTCCATGAAAGGACAGCCTTAACACTCTTATAAATACTACTACTATAAAAGTACTGTATAGTAGACAAAACTTCCCTTCGTATTCCAGAAATGTTTAGTTGCTAGTTCACAGTACAAATAACAAAGAACACAGAATGACTTGTAATCTGATAGAGGAGAAGGGCAATCTAGCTGCAAGCATATCACAATTCAGCTGTGAGGTCAAGGCTATTAGATTAGATCTAAACTTGAAAGCAAAGGAGTATTTTCAAACTCCCAGATGAAGGTGAATTCTTAGTCACACTGCAACTCACTATTGGCATGCCAAGTATGGACCTGCACCCTTTGAGCCTTGGCTTGTCTGGAGTAAACACACTACAGATGCAGATGACATGCATGTGGTGTTCTTTACGATGTTCTTGATTTTTATGGAGACACCATTAACTGGAACTCACAGAGCAATTTAAATACCTTCTTAAGGGTCTAGGATACAATCATAACAAAGTAGAAGACAAAAAGCCTGAAACTTGGCTAATTGGGCCAAAACTAGGTTTTTATCACCTTTACCTATGAGAATAAACTAAAAGTAACATTTCAAAGTTATGTTCAGAAATTATACTCTTCCCTAATGTACTGAAGAGGGAATGAAATATCAGTGGAGCCTGACAAAGCATATGTAATAACATGAGTTGGTCTTTGCCTGAAAAAATGTAACACTTTTTTCTATAGCAATTGGAATTGTTCAATTTTTGTAACAAAGCATTGACTATAATAGATGATTGAAACTCAGATTGTTAGTAATAAGAGAATATTTCTATTTCACTGAATATTATTCTAGGTGAATTTTTCTATGGAGTTTTTGTCTAAAAACAAGCAGTGAGAATGCCTCTCTTTTGTTATCCTTCTGGGGTTTTATCCTTTATAATATTTTTAACCCATCTTTTCCTGCTGAAGAAGAGAAAAAATGCCTTTAGGAGTTTAATATAAATGGCCAGATGACACCCAGTTGAGCTATAAACCTTATGAGTCTTTGAAATTTCAAGTCAGTTTTATAGTACAGAGATTTCTTTAAGTCTCCCTCATGATTTCTTTCAGATAGTATGATAAACATTGGAATGAAATGGGTTTTTTTGTTTGGCTGGGTTTTTCCCTCACTTGAGCAGTCATTCAGAGATAAAAGCCTTCTAAAGAAATGATCAAAATATTCAGTTGATCGTGTTCAGACAGAGCCTCATTCTTCTATGCAATTATGCAATTATAGAGCATCTTGAATGATTGTCACTTAAAAGGGTTGTAACTTTCCTGGTTTATTAGAAACAGCTGGCAGATACATCAGAGGCATCAATAGGATTATTACTTTGAAGCAGATGTTAAACAGAATAGGGCAACAACAGCTGTTGCAATTAGAAGTATTGTGGGTGCATTTGTGCACATCTCTGGCTCAACATGACAATGATCCAACCAAAGACCAGCTAGTAACACATTATTTTTCCAAATATTCACAAAATCTAATTTCACAAAACCAGTACTAAGAAAGTGTTTTTTCTTATTCGTGAGGTATGTCAGACAACATAAAAAGCTGAACAACATTCCAAGTGCCAGCTGATATTTTTTCACTTTACATTCTGATGAAGTGTTACCCCAAAAAATTATTCGCAAGTATTTATACCACCTATTTTTGAATGTTATCAGGACACAAGAGGCTTGCTTAGGTAGAACAAAGGTCCACTTAGCTCCTTGGAAAGGGAAAGTAGAGTCACACAGTGCCCAGCTGCATACATCTCCTGGGAAAATGTCTTCCTTATAGTCTGCACTGAAATCCTGAAGTGGATACACCCTTATATGACACCCTCCAACCAATATGTATTCTATGAATCCTTCCTGCAGCAACATGACAAATATTTTCTCATTATTCTGTAACATTTTAAATGTCTCGTTACTGTGTTATGGTTAAAAAATTAAGGTAGATGGGCAAGGTTTTTTCTCCAGAAGCTTCCTTGACTAGCTGTGGCTGAGATTTCACTTTGTAAGTGCCCCAAATTCTCCTCAGTAGGACGTATTTCAAATAGCTGCAGTTTTGCAGATATTTTAGTTAACCACATCAATAGCTGTTTTGGTTTACATGAGGTCAAAAACGAGTTTAGGTGCTGAGTATGGCTTAGGATTGTCCTTGAACTGAAGGCCCTCATTCAGAATGCCTATATGAGAGAAACAACAGCATGTACGATATTGTTGCTAGCCAAGACAAAATACATGTATCCTCCACTGGGTGTGAAGCCCAGAGTCCATCATTTCAAGTCAAGCTCCATGACTGACAGATTTTATTTTTTATTATTTTGGCCTTTTTTAAAATTTTATAATGTTTTTATGTTTTTCTCTCCCATAGACATAGTAGCGGAAGGTGATACAGAAAAGGCTGAAGCACACGGCACCTTTCTTGTCTCCATCTATAAAAACAAAGCTTGCTCTCAAATCTCTCGCTCACCAAAATGCTGTGGGAAGAAGGGCAAGCAGAAGTTGGGAAGCAACAGGCTAGGGAACATTTAGAGAAACTGCATATAATCTAATCCACAGAGACAAAAAGAAATCAGCAGAGGATGCTTCAAGTGTTGCAGTGATAACAAGACAACCATCATCTGTGGAAAAACCATTGGGTTACTGGGGGAGGTCACTGACAGCAATGAAAACGGGCTAAATTTTCACCCATCTTTAAGAAAGAAAAGTAGGAGGACACATAAGGAGAAGAAGAGTACTGGTACTGGTCAGTACATGTCTACAGAAGGGAAATCATGGCTGACCAAACTGATGTGGTCAGTGAACCTTCTACATAGTTTCTCTGTCACCCACTTCAAAGATCTGCAAAAAGTAGGTGCAGGTGAAGAAATGGAAGCTAATGTCACTGTTGTGCAGCTGCACACCTCTTCCCCCAGATACCAGAAGAACTTGCTACTCTTTGGCTGATGTCTCCGTTCAGATAAAGCACTCTCTGCACTTGTGTCTGAAGGCTGATGTGACTGTTTTGGACAGCTGTAGTTTAGAGACAATTACAGTTAGCCACATAAATGAGTATATTAGTCTATCCAATGCCAAGCAAGGTGTAAATGGTGAAGGGGGAATTCATGTGCAACTCTGCAAGACTGAAAGCATTCTGTCCTTGTTGGAAAGAAGTACAGATGATGTCTCTATGGGAAGAAAAAATGGTATATATGGAGCACAAGACACTGGAAGCTGGCCAGAAACTATTTGTTTCCTTGATCTTGAAACTGAATCTCACTGATCCATAATTTTCCAGAAGTGGTGTCAGTTTCTCAGCCTTGTCAGGTAATGACAAAATCCATTCTTTATTTAAAAAATTAAAAGTAGTTTTTAAAAACATATATATTATGTGTATCCATAATCTTCCAGAAGTATTAGAGTGGATTCCCACCCTTCCAGTGAGGTTTGAAGAGAGGCCAGCCTAAGACACTGGGCAGGTTTCTTGGGGGTTATAAGGAGTGGAGAAGTGTCAAACAGTTGTTACTAGAAAACCATCACTTCTACTGGAAGTGAACTGACTGAAATATTAAATCACAAATGTGTTTCTGATCTATTGAGCAAAAATAGCTGTCATTTTTAGTTATTTATTGTTACTGTTGGAGAAAGAGATAATGAAATGAAGATAATGAGATGAAAATAGAAAATGGGACCAAAAATATGCCGATTCATTTTCTTCTTCCTCAGGTACTATTGCACTCAATACTAATACTTGATATTTACTGAAGATGTGCATTTGCTACAGACATATATTTATTTGTTGTTTTCATTGCCTGGACATGAGAGAAAAAAAAAAAAAAAGGTATCTTTAAACAAACAAAAAAAGTACTGGTTCCTGATAGTGGGTTGAGACCACTGGCCAAAGCATAATAATTAATTTGTTC